>JAWZTD010028300.1:0-15676 GCA_035221335.1 Echites panduratus
GTGGACCATTGCAGAATTTCAGATCCTTTGTACCAAAGTTATTTGATGGTTAGCCATAAAACATGGATAAAAATAAAAAAATTTGATTCACAATAAAAAAATTATATATTTACATTTATATTAAATAAGTAAATCCCATCAACACCTTTTTCGATAAAAAAAAAATTTTTTTAGTAAATGAGATGAATAAATTTTTTTATTTTTTTTATTTAAAAAATTTTATTAGGTTTGAATACAGTTATAATTAAATATTTCTTTCTTTTAAAATTGATTATTTTATTTTAAGAAATATAAGACATTCTAAATTTAGAATAGATGAAAAATAACAACATTCAATTCTATAACTAGATTACATTTTTATATTTATTAATTTATAAGAAAAAGAATAAATACCAAAACATTAATCTTCGACTGTGGTTGAAAGCTACCAAACAAGAGCATGCCAAACAAGGGGGACAAAAGTTGCTGATCTCTTTGGCCAAAAACGTCCTACTCAAGAAGAGATCTTTTGATTCAATATTCTGCCGTGTGTTAGGAATGCGATGCCAAATGTATTGTTGCGTCACTTTTTGCATTGTTTCAGGACATAATAATAATAATAATTAATTAGACAGACATCCATCCTATGTTTTTCGATCATGTGGAATTATGGCACAAACTTGACATCCCAATTAATTTGGACAAGCAAAAGAAGGGTCGTTCTGATTTGTTAGTTACGATTTTTTACTGGATTTCTACTTGAGTCGTCCACGTGTCCCATCCCTACACAATGACTATGAAAGTTAAAGGAAAAAAGGAAAATTTTGATAGTGAAATATGAAGTTGTTTTGTTCATTTATCGACATGGATTCTCTTGATCTATGCTGAATCATGCTATAAAAAAGTCTTATAAAGTATATCTATCTTTTGATTTTGAATTTCTTGTTATATATTTATGTTTTATTTCCTATATTAAAATAATAAAATATAATAACAATTTTGTCCATGGCCTTTAATCACTATTGTTTTTAATATATTTTGTTTACTAAAGTTTAAAAAAATAAATTAAACTTAAGAAGTCCTTGATTAAATTTCTATTCATATAATAGGGAGTGACACACAAATGTATAACAGAAGATTTAAAGAAGCATTTTTTACTTTTAGAACCATAAATAAAGATATTTTTTTAATAAAAAAATTTAGCTTAATTTAACATGGACCACAATATCTATGTTTTGGTATATGAATAAGGCCCACAATAAAATTTACCAAAAAAAAAAAAATATTGGTTTAGAGAATATTTTTATGTTATGCTCTTACTAAGGATTGTTTGATATGCGAGTTTTGTTTGGTATTTGTGTAGAGGAAGTAAATAAAAAATATTTTTTCTTAGGTTAGATTGTTTAGTGGAATAAATCGGCATTATTATAAAATTTTTTTTATTAAATGTCTGTTTTTATATTTGTATAAATAACATTTTATAAAATTTTTTTCATGGAATTATGATGATAATATATAATAGTAATAAATAATATTATTGAATTAATATTATTAATATTGTGATGATTGTATTAATATTGAATCTATATTTTCAAAAAAAAATATTATTATTCAAAAAAGAAGTCTATATTAGGTGAAAAAAAATAGAGAGATTCGTCAGATAAAAAGGTAATAAAGTAATCATAAATGAAATTAATGACCAATTTGCAGAAATTGAGTACGGTGAAAAGAATCTGACGTGTAGGCAGAGGATTTCCCCTCCTTATTTACTTCCTAAAAAAAAAAGTACATCTTACATTTACGTCCATATTTATTTTCCCTCTTTTATATTCTTTTTTTTTCACTCCTATCAAACAAGTTATAAGAGAATGTATGATATTTTTTTTCCTATTTAACTTGAAAACTAAGGATAACGAGATCTTAATAATATCTAACTAATACAAATCTATTATATATATATATATATATATATATATTTATAGAGACTTCAAAATCAACAAGGACACAATAAATTTAAAATATCGCAATCTTAAGTAGCCATCTATTTGTTTTTGCAATAGATATAATCTTTTATATTCAATAAATATAACTTTTATATTCAAAGAATGTAATCCTTCATACATAATTTTTCATATCCAATGAATATAACTTTAATATTTAACAAAATAATTTTTCATGGTAACGTTATCAATACTATGATATGTTTTTTTCATAGTCTCTGCTTTCATATGATATGTTTTTTTCCAATTTAACCTGAAAAGTAAGGAAAATGAGATATTTATAATATCTAACCAATGCAAATCTATTATATATTTAAAGCAAAGACTTCAAAATTAACAAGGTCACGAGAAATTTAAAATCTAGCAATCTCAAGCCATCACCCTTTTTTTCCAAAATTAATTTTTAAAAAACCCAAAAGCAATAAATATAATCTTTTATATTCAATAAATATAAATTTTATATTTAAAGAACATAATCTTTCATACATAATTTTTTCATATTTTTCATATTCAATGAATATAACTTTAATATTTAACAACATAATTTTTTATAGTATTGATAACCCTTCGATAAAGATTTGTCAATTGAAAATAATCAACTTTTGTAAATTATGTTCAATTAATAATTGTATGAAGGGTTATGTATTTTGTCCGAGAGGTACCTTACAAAAATATAAATAGAGTTGTTCAATCATTTTAAAATCCCAAAAATTCAAAACAAAAATAAAGACCTTCTAACTTTTATCTTCATCTTTTCCATATTCTTCCTTATAAAAATTATAATTTTATTTTATTTATTATTCAAACAAAGCTTGATTTATTCAAACGAAACTTGATTTATCGAAATTTCTAAATATTTTAATATTATTTATTATAAAAAACATCTGTACATCATGCTAGTTTTATTAATCTTTTTAATGAGGCCGGGTGAAGTACAAATGTCTTGGTTGTTTGTATTCAGGCCGGATCAAGATTCGGCCCAAATACTAATATCTCTTTGTTAAACGTATATAATCGTACCTCTATTAGTCAAAAAATCAAAACTTGCATCCGTACCAGAAATAGACTGTGCAACCAACACAAAGATAAAAATATCAAGAAGAGTCATAATAAAGGCCCCATGTTGCAATTTTTCTTAAAACAGGAAAAACAGTTAGGAAGGCTTGAAATCAAGTTCAGACTCGGTTAAATTAATTATATCATACTTATAATATAATATAAATTATTATATATATATATATATATATATCAAAAGTTCTTTTAGCTTTGTGAATTTAAATAAAAAAATTGATATAGATTCTACTTAACTCATTTAATAAAAAAACTAAATTCTCGAACTTATCTAAAACAAATTGAATTCGAACTTTTATCTAATTAAACCTGAATTATTTTTTAAATAGTATCATTTCATTTATATACAACTGAACGTTACAAAAGAGGGATGAGGCTCGTTATAGGGTACGGTGATGGGAATCTGAAAAGGATAAAAGGATATGCGCCAAAGTACCAACTACGTGTTGACCATTTTGCTATATTATGTGCAACAAGCGGTTTGCAAATTGCAATTTTAGAGAGCAGAGGGTAGCCATGGGGAGGTCCTTCCCTAATTCTATCACATTCTTAGCCATGCACGTATTCACTCAAAATCGACTTGGGGAGCTCCATGTGCTATTTTGTTTAGCCTGGCGTCATTGTTGGGATTTTAGCTTGTACATATGACCTTCACGCTCACCATTTTATCCACTAAGGTTTTCCTAAAAGAACACAACCAAATTTGTTGAATCATAACCACTAGCTAGGCTTGTTAATGAGACGAGATGATTCATGAGTGGTTCAAACTCTACTGGATAAAAATTTGAATTCAAAGATTAAAAAAAAAGTCACATTTTTATATTTAAATCTATCAAAAATTGAATCTTTATAAATTAAATGCTTGTTTTCATTTTAAAAATCGAATGAGTATATTTATTTTTATGTTTTGAAATATATTATAAACAAAAATTATATCTTTCTACTCAAATCTGTATAAAGATTGAATCTTTATAGAAAAAGGATTCGGTTTAAACTGAATGGTTTTTTTTTTTTGTTTTTTGTCCAGATTTTTCGTAACTGTTACGGGTTGTTTTGTGGAGTATCGAGTTGTTTTTGTAACCTGTTGCAAGTTGTTTTATAACTTTTATTGAATCTTTATGGATTAAATGTTTGTTTTGATCTTAAAAATTTAATGGGTATCTTTATTTTTATGTTTTGAAATATATTATAAACAAAAACTATATCTTTTTGCTTAAATCTATTCAAAGATTGAATCTTTATAGAGAAAAGAATCTTTTTAAACTGATTTTGTTTCTTCATTTTTGCTTGTTTCATCTAGATTTTTTTTAATTGTTATAGGTTAATTTGTAGAGTGTCGAGTTGTTTTTGTAAACTGTTGTAGCTGTATCTGTAACTCTTATAAATAGTTTTTGTATTTGTTATAGATTGTAATTTTAACTGTTATGAGTTGTTTTCTGTGGAGTATTGGTTTTTTTTAAACTGTTGCTGGTTGTTTTTTTAATTGTTATAGGTTCTTTTCTACCTGTCAAGGGTTGTTTTGTGGAGTATCGGGTTGTTTTTTTAACTTTTGTGGGTTGTTTGATGTAATTGTTATTTGTTTTTTTCTAATTGTCACAGGTTGTTTTTTGTTTTGCTGAGTATCAGGTTGTTTTTGTAACTGTTGCGAGTGTTTTTAAACATGACATATAGTGCTTGTTTTTCCTTGGCATTAATCGTTCTTTGTTGACCATATATACCAGTTGGCATTCGAGAGTGGGCATGTCGAAGATCCTAATTCTTGGCCCAATTTTCTTTATAAACTCCAAGGTGTAATTGGATATCCCAAAACATGCTCAATTAATAAGGACACACAAAAAGGCTATGTCCAGATAGAAGTGTTCAGGCGCATATAATACTTGATTGAGTGAATTGAATTTATTTTGTTTTTTAATTTGTTCTATCTTATTGTAAAATACTCTACAAAATTGTACATTTTGTCATAAAGGTTGTCAGAGATTTTTTTATCTCGGAGTTACGGGTTGCGTAACTATGATGGTTTGTTGTTTGCCTATGCCGGGTTGTAGTGTTTTTGTGATGGGTTGTTTCGTAACTGTGACGGGTTATTTATATAACTGTTCAGAGGGTGAGAATAGGAAAATAGGTGCAACGACTTGGTCAACTGAAGAGCACTTCTTTATAAAACTTCATAGAGTAATCGAAACAAAAGGATAAGACTTTTTTACTGATGAAGAAGTCGACATCAAGTATAGGGCAAATACACAACCCTTTAGACTTAAACAAATAACTCCATACTGAAAAAACCAACAATGTACTCAAAGCAGAACAATCCCTAACTAACTAAAACAAGCAAACATTATATATCAACAGGAGTTGGTGATCATTATTAATGATACTCTCCCAACTAGTGATGAAAGAAAAACAACCCGTAACTCAATAACAAATTATGCAAAGCTTCTAGCACTTAGCCATGCAAATAAGAATAAACCAAGCCTGGGAAAAAAAAGGACAATGGACTCAAAGCAAAACAACCCTTAACTAAATGAAATAATCAAAAATTATATATCAACAGGGGATGGTGATTATTTTCAGGGATACTCTCCCAATGGGTGATGAAAGAAAAACAACCCGTAAGACTGTAACAAACAATCCGTAACTATAATAAAGAACCTTTAACCCAACAACAAGGATCTTAACACAGTAAACAACAACAAATCAAGCATGTAACAATAATTACTCAACCAAAGAAACAACACATCCTTCAGAAATAGCCTGCAAGTTGTCATTTCTACAGGCAACAAGAACCCATACGGAAAAAACAAATCTACTGTAACTCAAAAACGCTCATGAGTCTGTACATACCAAGTAGATCCAAAATCACAGTTTTAACTTAAATACTGAGCATTTTTCAATTCTTAAATAGCAATACTTCATTTATAGACAAAACCTATCATAATTGCAAAATTTAAAGCCTTTATGTACAAACCAAAGCTGTCTCAACAAAGATCGAAGCTTTAAAATTAGATCCTATTAATTTTTGAGTTCTTGTCTTGCAAAAATTCACTTATAGACAAGACCAATTTAAAAAATGCAAAATTTTTAAGTATACATCCGGTTGAACAAGACAAATTTTTTGAAAAATAACCGATCCAAAATTTTCTCAACAGCTACATATTTCGCTGAAAATAACACCACTACAAATCATTAAAACTTCATAACCAGCAAAAAGTAGTACCTTTACTTTAGAAAATAGTGGTTCCCGTTCAAATGAGTTGAAAAATCACCAAAGATGAGTGCTGTGTGTATTTTCTGAAGGGTTGTAGTTTCGAACTTAGTTGAAGGGTAACCGAAAATTCTTGGAATGTTGGTGATGCTTTAGAGGAAGGAGAGTAGTGTTGGAGTACCGATCATGATGTCTCTAGCGGAGGCTAATTGTTAGGGACGATTTTTAAGCGAAGGGACAGAGAATCAACAGGAAACTCAGATTGGTGCCAAAGTTTGGCAATTTTCTAGGTTTGTATGATAATTGAAGTAAAATACAAAGGAAATCTGGCATTATGCCCCAAAGGAACTATCACATATTTTCTTAGAACTCATATAAAAAAGTATCCCATTCTTTCATTTTTCTTTTTCTTTTAGATAGGGCATATGGGTTATACACAACTTTGGGATTTTTACCATCAAAACTCAGTATTTAAGAGCATATTAATGGTAAAAATTACTCTACTAAGTGAGAGCTTTCCATTGATATATTATTTACATGTTATCAATGATAATTACAAGGATAAAATTCCCATCAAAGATTTAATTTTGCTCACGGACAAGAGAACATGGTTCATCATAATCCCTTGTTGGATCAATTGGGATGGACTTTACAATGCCTTTCGTATAAAAGCATTAAATGATAGCTACTATTGGTAATCGACTTTTTTACTTTTTACACACTGTTCACACTTTCCTAATTCTAAATTTATTTCTGACTTCTGCATCGAAGAAGAGTCAGGAAAACCCCCCAATACGCTAACTTTCTTTGCTTAGCAAGAACCCGATCGAGAAGATTTGGCCTCTCCCCGCACCTCAGCTCACCACAACACCATCATTACACCTTAACATTAGTGTTGGTGGAATTCAAATTCATTATCTATGGTCTTTGCGTTAGCTATTTCACCTCCTGGGATTTTCCTGAAGGAACACATAGCCAAATTTGCTCAATTATAACAATTAGGCACCTTAATGAGATGAGACGATTCACGAATGGTTCAGACTCTAGTTGATAAAAACTTGAATTCAACCACCTTAGTCAAGTTAGGCTTGGCTTGCTAGTTAAATGAATCGATCCGAACTTATATGTATTCGATTAGTTAGGATAGTTACTCTAAATGACCTTTTTATAAGGCATAAGTATCAATTTGGCCATTTAACTTGGACATTCTTTTCGATTTAGCCATTAAATTTCTAAATGAGTCAATTTAACCATTTTACTTATAGGAATTATCAATTTGGCCATTGAACTTTTTCTTTTTTCAATTTAGCCATTAAACTTTTAAATGCGTCAATTTAACCATTTTACTTTGTGAGAATTATCAATTTAACCATCACACTATAGTTCGACTAATTAAGATAGATGATTGCAATTACTTTCTGGTTAAAAGCTGACATATATTGTTTACATTAAAATTTTTATCCATATCATATATATAATATCCACCTCACCAAATCAAATATGGAAATTGAAATTTAAAACCTCAAAATAGAAAAAGGAACCAATACCTAGAGTTATTCTTTATTCATTATTGTTTAAACCAAATCCTTCTTTACTTTTTTTTTACTTTTTATTTTATTATATTTATTTCGCCATTACTTTTTATTCTTGAATTAATATTCTTTTTTTTAAAAAAAGAAAGTTGGGAGGTAAAGATATATAAAAATCACATCAATAAAAAAATATTTCTCGTACTCTATAGAAATAGAGAAAGACTAAGATATGTAAATTTTTTTTCAAACTTTTTCTATTCTATAGAATAATTCAAAATCCTTTTTATTCATTTGATTGATTAGTATCTTTATTTGATATTTTTTCTCATTAAAATTTACATCAATAGAATATGCAACATCATAGAACTAGCAGTAAATCTTAAAAATAAATAAATAAAGAATCCAACCTCATTTACATAGACATCTTTCATCTAATAAATGAACTGCAATTCTTCATTTCCAAGTACTACATATACACAAAAATCAGAGTTGACTGGAGTGTTGAAATATTTCTAAGTTTTTAGATATCATTTTAATATATTTCCATCTTTTTCTTTCGTCCATGTCATTTATTTTTTGCTTTTGTGGATGTCAAACTGTAATTTAAATATGAAATAAACATATTTTACCTTCAAGAGTGGAGCGTGAAAGCTAATCTTGGTAGGACTGCCATTTGACAATTCTCATAAAGTATAATGATTAAATTGAAAGCATTTAGAAGTTTAATGGCTAAATTGGAAAAAAATGCAAGATCAGTGGTCAAATTGATAATTTCCATAAGTAAAATGGTTAAATTGATTTAGAAGTTTAATGGCTAAATTGAAAAACAAGATGCAAGTTTAATGACCAAATTGGTACTTGTGTCCCTTTTATAATATAATATAGTATTTTATCTATAATATTTTAATATTATATAATAATTTATTTAGTAAATATATTTTTTATTTTTTATTTATAATATATTTTATTTATTTATATACTATAGATAATATATTTGGCACAAGTATCAATTTGGCCATTGAACTTGTACTTTTTTTTTCAATTTAACCATTAAACTTCTAAATGTGTCAATTTAACCATTTTACTTATGAAAATTATTAATTTGGCCACTGAACTTGCATTCTTTTTTCAATTTAGCCATCAAAATTCTAAATGCTTTCAATTTAACCATTTTATATTATGAGAATTGTCAAATGACAGTCCGACCAACATTAGCTTTCACGCACCTCTCTTGAAGGTAAAATATGTTTATTTCGTACTTAAATTACAACTTAGCATCCAAAAAGACAAAAAAATAAATGACATGGGAAAATGAAAAGAAAAGATGGAAATATATTAAAATGATGTCTAAAAACTTAGAAAACTTTCAAAGCTTAGTTAACTCTGATTTTTGTGTGTATATAGTACTTGAAAATGAGGAATTGCATTTCGTTTATTAGTTGCAAGATGTCTATGTGAATGAGGTTGTATTCTTTAATTCATTATTTATTTTTAAGATTTATTACGAGTTCTATGATGTGACGGATTCTATTGATGTAGATCTTAATGAGAAAAAAAAAACAAATAAAGATCCGAATCAATCGAATGAATAAAATGATTTCGCAATTATTCTATAGAATAAAAAAAGTTTAAAAAAAAATTACATACCTTCATCTTTCTCTATTTCTATAAAGTATGTGAAATATTATTTTATTGATATGATTTATATATATATATATATATTTACCTCCTAACTTTCTTTTTTTTTAAAGAATATTAATTCGAGAATAAGAATAAACAGAATAAAATAAAAAAATAGAAAAAGTGAAGAAGGATTTGGTTTGAACAAAAATGGCCAAAGAATAACTCTGAGTATTGGTTCCTTCTTTTTATGTTTTGATGTTTTAAATTTCAATTTCCATATTGGATTTGGTGAGGTGGATATTTTATATATAACATGAATAAAATTTTGATGTGGGCAATATATGTTAGCTTTTAATCATAAAATAATTGCACTAGTCCATCTTAATTAGCTGAACTATAATGTGATGGTTAAATATATAATTCCCACAAAGTAAAATGGTTAAATTGAAGCATTTAGAAGTTTAATGACTAAATTGAAAAAAGAAAAAGTTGACAATTTTCATAAGTAAAATGGTTAAATTGACTCATTTAGAAGTCTAATAGTTAAATTGAAAAAAATGTGTAAGTTGAATGGACAAATTGATACTTGTGCCTAATATATTTTATTATTTTTTTAAAGTTTTAAGAAAAATATATAAATTAATACATAGAAACAAGCTTAGGCAAAACTCGGAGCTTTTTAATTTTAATTAGTTGAGCTTGAATCTTTTAATGATTTCACGAGTTGAGATTGAGCCTGAACATGAGTTTAAAAAAGATATAAACGAGTAGAACTCAAATTTGATAAATTCCCGACTTGTTCACAGCCCAAAAAATTGCAGAACATGAGTTCTTTTCAGTATAGACGAAGGAGAAGAAGACATGTCAAGGGTGAAGCACAAGGTCTCTTTCCACCCATGGGCCGGGGAGGTCCTGAGAAGAAGGGCATTGATAGCCACAAATCAGCGAAATACTCTTTTGATACTTGTACATGGGTGTTGATTTTATGCCAGAGGATTATATTTGCTTTCGATTCAAGTGCTCATTAAATTAACAAGATTTGACTTGACTCAATTGAAGATTAAGTTACTAATGTCTTTATTTATTTATAAATCTCTATTTGTCATTAAAGATAAGTCATTATCTGTTATTTTATAAAAATTAAGATAAATTCTTTTTCCTAAAAGGCCCTCGATTCATCCTTTAAAAGAAATCTAAACACTATTTCAAATATATCATTCGAATACCTAATTAACTAATAATAATAACTTATAATTAGTAATAAGAAAAATTTGAACCTATTAACAACAATTTTCATTCTTTGTAATCAATATTACTACCTCCGTTTCACAATAGATGACATTATCTATCATTTCACATAAATTAAGAAGCAATCACCATTTCACGTAAATTAAGAAAAAATAAATATATCTTTATTATGTCTAAAATACAAATTATCTCTCATATTTATAACTATAATTATATTTTTTTACAAATAAATATAATTGGATATTAAATAAAAAATAAGAATAAAAAATATAAAAAATATTTATTATAAATTATAAATTAACTTCTATTATAAGATAAATATAAAAGATTAAAATAATTAATATTTTAAAAATAACGACGTATAAATAATGACGTATAAATTAGTTTGGACCTATTAATCAACAACTCAGTCAAAGATTCCCTCATATGTATAACGAGGCAAATAAAATAATTGCACAGAGCAAGTACAGAGTGAAAGAAAAAAAAAAAAAAGAAATATATATATATATATTTATATATTGTCAAAGAAATCTTCAGACTTCATTAAAACAAAAACTTTAATTCTGAGCATTATATAGACTAGATTTACAGAACAAGATTATTATATATACAGGCAGTGCAATTTGATCGGTCACTCTGTGTAATATTCTCTGGCCTGCATTATATTTATTTACTATCTAATTTTAACAAAAGAAAGAAAGAATCCTTATTCATCATGGCAGGCAATGATAATTCTCTGAAAGTGGCTGTGATAGGAGCAGGACTTTCGGGCCTTTGCGCGGCCCGTGAGCTTCAAAGGGAAGGTCAGCAGGTGGTGGTATACGAGAAGTCGGACAAGATTGGCGGGTTATGGGTTTACACTTCCGAAGTCGAAGACGATCCATTGGGAAAGGATCCGAATAGAAAGATCGTTCACAGCAGCGTCTATGCTTCTCTTCGCACGAACTCACCTAAATGCTTTACTGGTTTTTCAGATTACCCGTTTAGATTTCGAGATGTTGACGAGGAAAGTCTTTATCCGGGCCACGAGCAGATCCTCGAGTTCCTGAATGACTTCGCCGGAGAATTTGGACTGATAGATTTGGTACGGTTTGATACAGAAGTTGTTAGGGTGGAGCTGCAGGTCAACGGCCATGGATGGGTCGTCGAGACAAGAACGGTCAACGATGAGACGGAGGGGAATTCAACAGAGTTATTTGATGCTGTTGTGGTCTGCAATGGGAATAACACCCAGCCAAGATTAGCACTTCTTCCAGGTGCACTTTGATTTTCTAACACCTCTTTTTTTTTTTTTTTGAAAGAAATCTTTATTTTAAATCTGACTAATTATTCAGCATATAAAACTTTTATCTTATGATCTGTTTTTATGGAATATCGAAGGAATCGAAAAATGGCCCGGGAAACAAAGTCACAGCCACAATTATAAAGTTCCAGATCCTTTTCGAGATCAGGTATAATTAATTTATTATTTTATAATATAAATTATTTTATTATTATCAATATAAATTTATAATGCATTCTTTCTATATATCCAAAATTAAATGTCTAATTTTGAGTTATACAGATTTTAAAAAATTTACTTTCGCACTTCATTCTAAACCTATAACAACAGTAATATTTTAACAAAATTTTAATTAATTTAAAAAATGAGATATTTAATTTCGAATAACTCACAAAAAGAAATCGGGACATTCAATTCTGATTTAGAGACTCAAAATTAAAAACATATTTAGAGACCTTTTTTTTTTGTTTTAATGATTTGGGATTTAAAATCTTCTAGTATATATTTTTTTGTTACCCTCCATATTATATTAACGGAAAATAAAAACTTACAAGTGTCTTTATATATAGTATGAAGTTACTTTGTAATATATGTTTATAAAAAATAATTAAAAGAATTGTGAGTAAAGGCATACATTTTGTATTTTCCATTTTCTTTTGACTTTTGGTCACAGGCAGTGGTAGTTATTGGTTTTGGACCCAGCACCTTTGATATTGCTGCTGAAGTTGCTGGGGTGGCCAAAGAAGTCCATATTGCGACCAGAGGCCTGGGATTTGAAAAGCCTAACAGAGTTCCAACTGAAGACAGCATCATGTGGATTCACCCCCAGGCATCAACCAATCACACACCTATTTTTTCTCTTCCTTTCACTGATTAATAATCCATAAAACCTTAAATAACATATGTTGTGATGTGAAACATATAGATCTTTTTTTTCCTCAACAAAATTGATGGGATTATGACTTATAGGTGGATTATTGCTCTGAAAATGGAGAAGTAACCTTCCAGGACGGATCATCTGTTGCTGCTGATGCCATCATCTATTGTACTGGGTATATACCATTCATTCCAAGTATTTCCTTTACTGATTTTAACAAAAGGAAAAGTGAGTACAGATTCATTTGCCATATATGACATTTAGCTGCTTAATTTCACAGGTATAGTTTTACTTTCCCTTTTCTCAAAACAAATGGAATTGTAACGGTTGACGACGATCGCGTTGGACCGTTGTACAAACATGTTTTTCCTCCCGAACTTGCTCCTCAACTTTCTTTTGTCGGCATACCTAGACGGGTAATTAAATTACTTCTGCCTTTTTATTCTTTTTTCTTTTAGAGCACCCGTTATTTCTACCCTAATAAGATTAATTTAGATTCGACCCAATTCGTGCCGATCATAGAGTTTGATTCTTACTTGGAGTTAAAATCCACACTTTTACTTTCTATTTCTTTAGAATAGGTTAATTTTAACATTTTAATTTCTTTTTATTTTTTAAATTTCCCACTCCACTCCTCTCCTAACACTCAATATATGATTCTCATCATGTCTCAGACCTGAAACTTCGATACAAATGTATATATAAAATTCTATTATGATTCACTATTTGGTTTTCTCAACTCACTTCGGTAAGCAAAGAGATTAAAACTAGCAACCTTTCATTATAAATTTATCTCTTCAATAATTGTGCCAATTACTTTTGATAATTGAAATATTTTAAAATAATTTAATTAATAATTACAAATAATATAATAAAAAAACTAAATGCAAAATAACATAATAATATGTAATAAAGAAATAATCTCAATACATATAAGCGAGTAGATATAAGTTATGATTTTGATGACACATTAATTTATGTCGATAAGGATTTATTTTTCATGACACAGTAAATTACATTGAGAAAGATTATCATTTTTCCGATACACATGTATCAGCAAAAGGTATAAACTTTTCACAACATTTTTTTTGTGAAAAAAAAATCATTCCTTTCTAAATATACTTTATGCGTTGGAAATTTTCTTTTTTTTTTTGACACATTAGTGTTGACATATCTGTAAAATTAAATTGATACATAGGTTTTGTCTTGACAAAAAAGAAACTATCACGATTCACATTAAGTGAGTCGTCATAGACCATGATTTTAGTTGTTTGTCACTTTCAATGAGACGTCTCCAGACGTATGTGTACTGTGTCTAAAATATGAGTGCCAGTAGAGACCTACTTTTTTTAGGGAGTTTCTTTTTTTTTTGGGTGTGAAATAAAGTGTATTAATTACAGTTCCTTTTTGATCTTAGACTATCCAATTTTCAATGATTGAATTGCAAAGCAAATGGGTTGCCCAAGTTCTCTCTGGCATAGCAGCTTTGCCATCCAAGGAAGAGATGTTGGCCGATGTAGAAAAATATTACAGCCATATGGAGCAAAGTGGAGTGCCCAAACACCATACTCACTCCCTTCCCTTTGACAACGTGGTATGATTTTTGTATTAATCTTTGAACTTCTAAATGTAATTACAATGCTTAATCCAGATGAAAACAAATCACATGATTTTAAATCCTTTTATTACCCCGTATCCATTTGTTAGATGCATTTTTCACAATTTTACGGATATTTTACCCATTCTTTCCTAGATTGCCCTTGCTTTATTTCTTTTTTTGCATAAAACATTTTCCCATTTTCTCTTTCAACTACCTTCTCCAACAGGAATATTATTAAAAAAATTTTGTTTACCTTAATAAGATGAATGTAAATGATCCATAATTAGAGATAGATTTTTATCCCTAAATTTACAAGTATCTTAAGGTTTAATATATGAAATGTTTTCCCCGCCAAAAGGTTCACCATATGATGAGTTTGATGGCAGGAAGAATACCTTGACTTTTTGGCTGCACAAGTAGGATCCCCACCCCTGGAAAGGCGGCTGATAGAGCTAATCAAGAAGCTTACCACGAAAGAAGTCCTAGGTTTCTGGTTCAAATTTAGACAAGTCCATGAGAGTATCGCCAAGGCTTATCAATGCTGACATTTTCCAACGGTAACAGGAAAATCTAAATGGATAATCACGGTCGATTGATCTCTCGAGATGTGAAAAAAAAAAAAAATCTAACATTTCCCATCTTCCAAGAGGGGAAAGTGCAAGTTGCACAAACATTTTTAATTCAAGATAGTAGTACTCTTTTGGTGTCCATTTTAGAAATATTAATTTATGCTTGTATCCCTTTAAATTTTAAGGATATATTTAATGCATTTTTTTTCTTTTACTGATAAAAGGTCCAGTTGTCTTTTATGAAAATTGTTCGTGAAAGAGATACAGATTGCCATGCCGAAGATGCAAAAAGAAGCATGCCATGAATAATCAAGCATAATACACTAATAGAAAAATCAAGAAATTTGCCAGAAAAGGAAAATTTGGACAGATTTGTGAGGAAAACGGATTTGCCAGTCGGAAATTATTGTGACGGATTTCTGACAGAAAATTCCGTTGAAATATTTTAGACTAAAAATCTGTCAAAAAAGAAATTTCTGTCGAAAAAACTGTCAAAAAACTTGTAAGGGATTTTCAATAATTTTTGTTGATATTTGACATATGCAAGGTCTTGTTGGAGTTTTGATATCTCATTCCAGGTTGTATTTTTGTCTAACAATATTTTCACAAGAAGATCTTGGCAGTTTTCTTGAAGATATCTTAGAATTGGGTTGCAACTCAACTAAGCTGGGGAAAGAGTTCTATTCAACTTTG
>JAWZTD010028311.1:0-15671 GCA_035221335.1 Echites panduratus
CTAGTAGAATATTACATGAAAATCAATGTAGGGCCAGCCTAGGTTACTCTCAGTGGAGACAAACAAAGTGCTTCAGAATGTTATTTCACGGAATGGGACACTCATCTTGAAGACCAAGCTGACAAGCACACATTGACTGACCTACTGGATCTTTCAAAGGAGACTAAAAGATTGAGCAGAAGCTGTATAAAAAGGTGATCCTCAACTTGGAGTTCCCATTAAAAAAAATTCAAATAGGAGAAACTCTCCCTCATGCAACAAAAGAAAAGTTCAAAGATACACTTTGGGAGAATTCGAAGACCTTGGCCTGGAACCTTACTGACCTTGAGGGAATTGATAGGAGCATAGCAGAGCACATAGTAGGGTTAAAAAATAGAGTGAAGCCAGTGAAGTAGAAAATAAATGAACATTTGCTCTCGAGAGAACGAGATAATAGATCGAGAAGTCCAAGCGCTCTTCAAAGCTAGGATACTGAAAGAAGTCCTATACCTAGAGTGGTTGGCAAATCAGTGGTAGTCCCAAAGAATGAAGGAACATGGAGAACATGTGTGAACTTCTATCCACTTCCTAGTATCAACTAGATGGTAGACTCTATTGTAATGTATCAATGGCTATGTTTAATGGATGTATATAAAGGATATCATCAAATACCTATGGTGTTGGAGGATGGAGAAGTTATTTTTTTCATAACAGGGGTAGACACCTATTGCTACACCAAGATGCCCTGTAGATTAAAAAACACTAGGGCAATGCACAAAATATTAAAGAACAACTAGGCATGAACATTGAGGTGTATGTAGATGACATCGTGATCAAGTCCAAGACCTTGAGAGACTTCATCAAAGACATCTGTGAAACGATTCAAACTCTGAATTAAACACATATGAAGCGCAATCCAGGAAAATGCACTTTTGGAGTATCAAAAGGGAAATTTTTGGGTTTTTATGATCTTGGAAAGAGGAATTGATGCAAATCCCAACAAAATCAAAGCTGTACTGAATATGGAAGCTCCTCGAAGTGTAAAAGAGGTACAACGTCTAACCAAAAAAATGGCAACACTTGGTCGATTTATCAGTAAGTGGTAAACAAGGGATCCAAATTCAACGATGAGCTAAAAAAAAATTATAGGTTTCGAAAGGACAAAACAATGTCAGTTAGCTTTTGTCAAGCTAAAAGAATTTCTGGTAAACAATTAATATCTCCAAGAGCAGGGGAAGAGCTTCTCATCTCCAGTCTACTATGGAAGTAGGTTATTAAAAGGTCCAAAAATTCTTTATTCAAACCTAGTGAAATTTCTATATCTCATTGTGCTTACATCTGGAAAGCTATACCTTACTTTGAAGCACATCAAATCAAGGTCCTAACTAGTTTACCGCTCATACAAGCTCCATTAAAGCCAGAGCTCTCAGGAAGGACTATGAAATGGTCCTTAGAGCTCTCCGGATACCAAATCGACTTCAAACCTCATGGAGCAATTAAACCACAAGCATTGTCAGAATTCATTGAAGAATGCACCAGAGTTCCCATAGATTTTACTAGGTCAAAAGAATAAGTCATTTGGACCTTGTACACATATGGTTCAATTCAAAAAGGCAATGCTGGGGCAGTTGTTATTTTGGTCAGTCCAGGTGGGAAAAAAATCTCTTAAGCAGTCAAATACAATTTTCCAATGTCTAATAATGAGTCATAATAAGACGCTCTATTAATATGCCTAAAATTGTCTCAAGCTTTGAAGATTCAGAAGCTTCATTCAAGGTCAATTCACCGGCCAGTCAAATTGCTGGAACCTATGAGGCCTAAGTAAAGAACATGACCAAATACCTAGAAAAAGCTAAACAAATGACCTCAAAGTTAGAGTAGTTTCTCATAGAACAAATTCTGAGAAGTCAAAATTTAGAAGCTGAAGCACTATCAAAAGTTTTCAAAAACCTTGAAGGGACCAAAGGAGAGCTGTTGGTTGAATGCTTGGAACAACATTGTATAGTTCTTGAAGAAAACTTGATGATCGAGGATCACTTAGATTGGAGGTACACTTTATACTGATATCTCAAACAAGGAGAACTACTAGGAGATGGCAAAGAATCTAGTCAGAAGGTGGGCTCCAAGGCATGTACTGGTTGGAGGAGGTGATGTCTATCGAAGGTCTTTCACTTGGCCATTACTTAGGTGCCTTGGCATGCAGGAATCACAATATGCAGTTGAAGAAGTACAAAAGGGAATTTGCAAAGCCTATGTTGGAACGAGAACAATGGCTACGAAAATTCTCAGAACAATATACTACTGCTCTCTATGGTATCAGACATAGAAGAGGTAGTAAAGAAATGTAAAAGTTACCAGTTACATGAAATCAAGTCCCATAGACCTCAAGAAAGATATTATTCAATAGGAGTTGTTGTTCCGTTTCGCATTTGGGGAATAGACATTTTAAGCCTATTTCTGAACGGGATAATAGGACTATAATTCCTGATTATGGCACTAGAATACTTTATTGGGTTTGTAGAAGCAGAACCCAGGGCCTCAACGACTTAGTAGAAAGTACCTTCATTCTTGGGGAGAAATATAGTTTGCAGATTTGGAGTTCCACAACTTATAATATCAGACAATAGCAGTTCATTGGAGAACCCTTTCAGGAATTTTGCAAAAGCTTGGGAATTGAACAAGAGATTAACATCTGTAGCTCATCCACAAGCAAATGGATTGGTAGAAGTCACAAATAGGAGCATCTGGAAGGCCTTAAGAAGAGATGAGCAGACTTGAAGAAAGAAGGTAAAAAGACCTAATGGCCAGACGAAATCCCCAGTATCTTATGGGCATATAGGACTACACCCAGGAAAGCAACAAGAGAAAAGCCTTTCAACTTATGTTTCAGTTCAGAAGCAACGCTCCCCATAGAAAGGAATTTAAAAACCCTAAGGCCCACTATATATAATTCAATTCTAAATGAGGGGGAGAGACTGGTAGACCTAGACCTCATTGAAGAAGCCAAGAGCATTACATTAGAAGTTGACAAAAACAAACAAAAGCCAGATCATGACTCTTTTCAACAAAAGAGTTAAAGAGAGGAAATGTTTTATAATAGATATGGTCTGCAAGAGGCCAAATGTAGGCAAACAAGGACAATTAACCAAATTGCAAGAAAGCATGGAAGGTCTTTATGTCATTCAAAAAGCACATGAAGGAGGAAGCTACAAGCCAGCAGCAGCCCTCAAAGGTTGGCAATTTCTGAGACCTTGGAATGCTTGTTATTTAAAAATCTTCTATGCCTAAGTCCTAAAGTCCAAATCATTGAAACATTTTCCATGCCTAAGTCTAGAATTCCAAGTCGGAAAATGAGAGATAGAGTTTCTTTTATCTTCCTAAAATGAAAAGTCAAGTTCATGTGGAAACTGAAATTTAGGCCTTATGTACTATGTGCTATTTCATTCATATTATCAAAGATAGCATCCATCATATTTGCAATCAAAAGCCAAGAAGTTTTTATAAGCAAGAAAACTCAACAAGATAGACTTTGTTTTTTAGCACAAAAACAACAAAAGCAAAGGAGAGGCTTAATTAGAATGTTTTTTTTTTTAAAAAAAGCATTCTTTTGCTCTAAGAGTTATTCAAAAAGGAAAGAAGTCCAAAGAGTTACAGTTGAAGTAAGCTGCAGTAAGAGTTTCAAAATTCCTTCCCGCACCCAGAGTTAACAAGGTCTTGACTGGGAAGACTAGAAATGTCATCCGAAGATGCTCCTACTCTAAACACCAAAGCCTGTCACCCTATATACCAAAATCTGAGATCTTCCAACAACTCTTCAAAGGTTGGATTATGAACAATAGCAAAACAACTCTGGAATGGATGGAAATGACTTTACCTATAGGATCACAACCAATTGTCTGATCAAATGCTGGTATGTCTAGACATTCAGACCTTTGCACCATAATATTAGCAGCATCAGAAGTCTTTGCTGAAGGACCTTCATAACATGGAATAGAGTAGCTTGGATCTTGAGTTAAAGAGAGTTGCATGGAAGAAAGATCATGGCATATATTTTTAGTTTGCAAAGCTTTGAGCGCTTCACCAAGGGATATACTAAGGGAATGAATAGATATTGAAGGTTGGGATAAGTCATGATACATTTACCTGAAGAGTCAATATCTATCTCAAGCTATTCAGAGGGTTGAATTAATGGAGATGCAGTAGGAAACATATACTCATTGGAGACCTCAGACAAAGCATTTCCTTGAGAAGCAATAGGGAGCTCTTGGGTAGCCATTGGAGTAAAGCTATTTTCTTGCCAGGGTAGTTCGGATTTGAGACTTCACAGCTCTCTCTCAGCAGCTTCTACAACAATTTGGTTTTCAGCTACAGCTTAAATTAGCTATATTATTTTCCAAAGTACTTTAATTATTCTACATGAGCTCAAGGAAAGATGAAACCTTTTTATCATGACTTGTCATTTTCCTTATATCCACCTTAACTTTTCTTAACTAATATTTGGTTTTGAAAATCTTCTCTTAGGTTTGGAAAAATCTCTTTTCCACTTTCTCTTTCTCTTTCATGGCATGAGAACATGACCCTTAAGGACACCGATTTCTCGACCCATGTTATTAGCGGCTTCCTGAAGGCTCCAATCACTTTCTAAAACTCCTGATCCTCATTTTGTTTGTTCAAACTTCTTCTCAAATGTTCTCCGAGCAAGGCATGTTGGTGACAAGGAATGGGAAGATGTTGAAAAAAAGGGGAGAAAGGAAATTTCAAGAAAACGATATTAAACTTATAGAAGAGTGAAGAGCGCTCAAGTGCCTACAAAGTTCCTCATTATATATCCTCCTGCATATCTCTTTATCCAAGGAAGGAATACATTCTAAGGTAAAGGTATGAGCATGAGGCCACTGAAATAAAGAATCTGAAGTCTCTAAGGTAAGGTTGGGGATCCATTGCTCAAATTCTTGACCAGTGGCATCTAGAACTTCTTTCCCAAGCCTCAAAGCAATATTTGATAGATCAACAATAGTGCAAGCCAGGAGTTCAAACTCATTTTTCTTATCACTGCACTCTTTAGCTCTAGCAGTAGTAGAACTGCTTTTATTAGTACAAGATAGCAAAGCCTTACTTTTAACAGGAGCAGAAGAAGGAGAAGAGATGGCCAGTATCTTGGAAGGAGGAAGGTTCTTCTCATGATTTTCCCAAGCACTTTTGGTTACAAGTTTATCTTTTGGTGGAACTTGAGTCTTCCTTGATTTGCAGGGAGATGGCCAAGAAACGATTTTTGAATCAACACCCTTAGAAACTTCAATAGGAGTTTCAGAAGATTAACTTTGCTGGGTAGATGTAGAAGACACAACCTGTATTTAGCTGGGAGTAGACATGGTAAAACTCTTCCACATGGCTAGGATAGCAAAATACAAGAAGTCAAACAAATGCTTAAATGATTACACAAGCATAAAAAAAGAAAAAGTGGTATAAAATTCGAATATCAACAAGAGAAGTTTGCTACCATTAACTTGCATTTTGAGCTCCCTCCTGAGATTGTTGAGCTTTATGAGTCTGGGATCACCTAGACCTACTCGATTTACAAAACGAGAGGCCCATTCTAGCTCAGGGCATCTTAAATTTAAAGAACTTTTAGAATTGGCTAAGTTTATGAGGAAGTCCCTAGCCTCGGCAAGATTGCCACTTAAGTTGGGAATACAATTGAAAAAGGTTTTGTTAATATTCCATGAGGGAAAATCAGAAATTAGAGGAAGTAAATCAGCCAGCAGCATGAAGATAAAACCTTTTCCCAATTCCAACAAAAGATTGAAAAGGTCCTACAACCCGGACTTAAACGGAGCTGAGGATACTCCAATTTTGAAAAAGCAAATGAACAATTCAAGACAAACTGGACCAAAGTTTAAATGAAAGTAGAGATCATATACATGATGGCTTTAGGGACAAACTGAGCTAAAGGAACAAGCCAAAACGAGATGATGTCTAAGAACAAAGAATGAATAAAAGGCAAGGTGATTCCTCCCCTAAAGTTAGCTTCATAATGGGTAATATATCCTTTGCGAATGACATTTGGGTTATCATTCTGGTCAAGGAGTAAAAGCTCATTATCCTTCAGCCTCATCTTTTTACAAATCAACCTAACTTTATCTTGATTAATCTTTGGAGAGAGCCCAAAAGCTTCTATGTGATTAGGGGATAATACATGACCAATAGTCTCCTTTGAATGTTAGGTAATCGAAGGCAAATAAGATATTCTTCAGAGACAATGGAAAATCAGCAATCTGAAGAAGACATTGTGGAAAATAAAAATTCCATAGAGTCTAAACGAACTCACCAATTAAGTTGTTGACGAAAGTGAAGAAATAAGACTTGAAAAAGCACCCTTGGAACCCTAAGAAGAAGCTTGAAATGTGCAAGAAGAAAAGAAGAAAGGTATTATTTTATTAAAGCTAGAAGAGATGATTCTATCTTACTAGAATCCCAAGATTTCTGGCTGCGTGATAGTTTCAGAAGGAAGTTCCCAAGAGACGCCACTCTCGCTTATTAGTTTCCAAAAAAAATAATTACTGCAACTGTCATATCGGGCAAGCCAAACAACATGCTCTGAATGAAAAGGTACAATGACTGAATTTGCAACTTTTCAACTTCCAAAGCATTTAACCCTTTCAGGTTACCATGTTTAAAAGGGGTAATGATGTTCAGAACGGGTATGACCTGATTGGATCAACCTAATTACACATAAACCCATATCACGGAAAAGATCCAACCCTGTCTATTCAATGGTCCTGACCTAAGAAGGTCTATAAACATACACTCCTAAAAAATCACAAAGATTCTCATGCATGACCATGACATCCTACTATCTCTGTAAGCCTCGCGACCTACTTAGTCAGAGACTTATGGTAGAGATATAGTTCTCCATGGACATCCTCGAAGGTCGTGGGGCATCCTCTAGGTCTCCAGAGAGCTTCCCAAAGACCTTTGGAGACCATGAAATACTTTCCTAGCAATCACCAAGACTTGTTAAGGAAACATAACACACTCTAACAAAGAAACTCCCAAAGGGGGAACATGATCAAAGAATGACTAGATACGCTTTCTTTCAATCGCACTAGATCACACAAGATACTATTGATCTCCATTTGGACACAACTCCTGATTTTAAGGACCTTAATTGATTTCCACCTAAATAAAAGATCATGATCATGGATCAACAGGTGAGAAGAATACATTTAGTCTTCTACTATATGTTGTCTATCTTACTCAACTCTTTCTAGTGACTGACTTGATCTTTCAAGTGTACCCCAGGGCAATAGCCACGTCCGGTAATTCCATTTTTCCTCCTTAATAGTTTGTTCTTAAAGGAGACAAAACAGTGGGGTGACCTAGTGAACCAATTTATCCCCCATCACTATTTCCGTACCTATCTTTTTTACTAAAATATGTACATGCTTGATCATAGTTTTTTGTAGATTTATTTTGAGATCTTTGATATTTTATATTGAAATTAGTATGTATTAATTTAATTACACAGATAAATTGTTTTGTTTAGATATATATTTATAATTTAATTTCATGATTTATAATTTATTATGCATGTATTTATGCTTATGATGTAATAAATTATTGATAGTACTGATAGGGGATAAATTGGTCCATCTGGTCACCCTGCTGCCCTGGCTCCTACAAGAACAACCTGTCGAGGAGAAATTTTAATCACCAGAGCAGGCTGTCACCCTGGGGTGCACTCTGACGATCAAGTCAATCATCTGAAAGAGTTGAGTAAGATTTAGAATATACTATAAAAGACTGAATGTATTATCCTTACTTGTTGATCCATGATCATGATCTCTTATTTAGGTGAAAATCAATCAATCTCCTCCAAATCTGGAGTTGTGTCCTGATGGAGATCAACTATATCCCATGATCTAGTGTGATTGAAAGAAAGTTTATCTAGTCAATCTTTGATCATGTTCTCCCTTTGGGAGTTTCCTTGTCAGAGTGTGTTAGTTTTCCTTAACAAGTCTTGATGAATGCTAGGAAAGTATTTCAAGGTCCCCAGAGGTCTTTGGAGAGCTCTCTAGAGACCTTGTGGATGGTCCATATCTTCAAGGACGTCCTTGGCTACCTATATCTCTGCCATAAGTGTCTGACATAGTCGAGGCTTATTGAGAAAATAGGAGGTCATGGTTATACATGAGGACCTTTGTAAAGTTTTATGAAAGTGTGTTTATAGACCTTCTTAGGTCTGGACCATAAAAATGACCTGGTTGGATCTTTACTCCATGATTTGGGGTTATATGTAATTATGTCGGGCCATTTGGGTCTTACCCCCTCTGCCTATCATTACCCCCCTTTGAGCTTGGCGACCAAAAAGGATTAAATGAATTGGAAGTTAAACACTGTAAATTTAATCATTGCACCTTTTCGTTTAGAGCATGCCGAAGGTCGCTAGAAGCTTAATATATAAAACCATGTATCTTTTGGCTTGCCTAACTTGACAGCTACATTAATTACTGATTTTGGCAACTAATAGGAAAGGGTAGCCTCTCTTGGGAACCTCTTTCTGAAACACAAATGACGCAAAAAGTCTTTGAGATATGAAAAGATTTAACTTTTGGATTTCCCGCCATTAAATCATTTTCCTTCTGCACCATCTATTTTTGCAGCACAGTACTTCTAGAAGTTCCTTACTTCTCTCAAAGTTCTTCTTTTTCTTCTTCCTCGTTGCCGAAATTTCTTGCTAGTTGTGTTTGCAATGGCATTCTCTGGTGAGTAAAGAGGAAGAGACCAAACCCACCATAGAAGAAGAGATTGAAGAGGAGCCACAAGAAAGTGATGAAAATGAACAAATCCATGATATTAGACCTCAAGAGTTGGTTGAGAAGGATGAAATGCAAGAGACTCCAAGTGAAGTGAAGGGAGATGATGAATGCTTGACACTCCATGAAGAGGACAACAAAGGAGAAGAATTATTGGTTGCGAAATGTGTTGTATATGAGCATCCTTGTTACATGGTGATTGATAGTGGAGGAGGTGTGAACATGGCAACTCAATATTTGGTGGATTGGTTGAGGCTTAAATGCAAGGATCATCCAAAGGCTTACAAGCTTCAAGGAATGGATGAGAAAGATGAATTTGTAGTTGAAAAACAAGTAGTGATTCCATTTTCTATTCTGGGTCATGAGGATGTGGTACCAAGGTAGAAAGTATATCTTCAGAAAGAAGTTAGGGTTGGTTTGCCTATTACACATTTGAGTTTTGCAGATAATGTTATTATTTTCACTAGGGGATTTAAAATGGAGCTAAAAAATATTATTCAAATTTGGGAGTTTTATCAATAGTGTTCAGGCCAAAGAATTAATCTTCACAAAAAGTTCAATGTATATGCTAGATTATATTTCGAGTCGAAGGCAATTATTTCTCAGAAATTTGGTGGTTTGTACTTTAAAGGAGTTTCCCATTTCATACTTGGGGTGTCCAATTTTCTCTGGATGGCTAAAACTTTATATTTTGAATCATTGATTGATAAGGTTAAGGGAAGTATACCTGGCTAGCAGAAAAAGTATCTTTCCATTAGTGGTCGATTGCTTCCTATTAGACATGATCTCAATGTAATGCCATATACATTTTGGCCGTTGTAAACTCTCTTTTTAAAGTCATTAATAAGATTGAGAGGCTAATGGCGAATTTCTTCTAGGGTAATTCAGAATATGGGTACAATATTCATTAGTGTGCATTGAGTTTAATATGTATACCATTTAAGAGACTAGGATTGGTAGTTCATTCACTGCATAATTTGGTTCAAGCATTTGGGTTTAAATTATAATATAACTTTCACCTAGAGTGCAGCAGCAACAAGGAGGTTCGAGGGTTTTGAGAAGAATTCACCAGGTAGCGAAAGAGGTAAAACCATTCACTACTATTCTTTTGAGTATGGGTAATATATCTTTTTGGCATGAGAATTGGCTACTTAATGGTAGATTGAGTGTTTATGAACATGATGAAGCAACTAACAATTTGAAGGTTGCAGAAGTAGTTCAAATTGGAGTTTTCGACGTTTAGTTTCTTCATTCTCTATTGCCCCCAAATAGATGAGGAGATCTAGCATAACTTCTATATTGATATGGCCACTAAAGATGATACATAAGTATGGTATGTAGTTATAATGGCTAATTTTGTCGTTCTTCATGTTTAAGAAGGATTGAAGAGGAACTTGGAATTCTATTTTCATCATCGAATAATCCCACTATCACTCACTATTTTCAAGTTTAAGCTGTAGAAGTTATTCTTGCCATTAGATTCTACGAGAATATGTATGAGTTTCCAACTGCCATCTCGCTGCCATTGTGGCCAGCATATCAAGGATAAAGTTAATTTGTTTGTGGATTGTAGTATTGCTAGGATGGCTTGGGATCATTTTTCTTCTGTTATGCATATACATATATCTCATAGTTTGATCCTTGAGTGCATGCTGAAGCAATGAGTTGAATGGGGGAAATTTGTAAGTAGCTCTTATCTGTTATGAAATTTGGGTGGCACGGTGCAAGTTTTTCTATGATGAAGTTGGAAGTTTTGCAACAAATATTATTTTTAAAGTTCTTGGGCAGCTGAGGAATTATGAGTAGTAAGTTGGCATCTAGAATGTTAGTTCTTTGGTGGGATTAATCTCGCAACTGCTAGGATCAGACACAACTTCAAAAACAATAATAAATAATAAAAACAAAATATGTAAAGAAAATAACAAATAACAACATAAAGACTTCATGTAGTTCTGTCAATTAGACCTACATCCACATGCAAAGAGGAGCAAAATTTTATTACTATGAAGAAGAATACAGGTCTTAGAGAATTACTCCACAAACCCAAGGGAGGAAGAAAGAACTCAAGAATATACAAAAGATCTCTTGGTATGTGCACTTGAACTAAGGACTCTTGGCTCCTATTTGTAGCACTCAAATAAGCCTAAACCTTCTTCCACAACCAATGCATGTGGGATACAAGGCACACCTAACATTTATTCTACAACAAACGTGCAATACAAACTTTTCCTTAAAAATATCTAGGATGCAAAGGTATTTCTAACAAATCTCCACCTTGACTTACATCCTAGATTACAAATAACAAATTTGCTCCATCTTCTCCACAAAAAATTTCAATAAGCTAAATTATACACAAGAGTATCTACTAAATCCAAGTAATGCATAAATTTGGATACAATAAGAGGTTTAGCCAACATGTCAGTAGGATTGTCCTTCTTGTGAATCTTGTGATACATCTCGTCTCTAGTCACATATTGATACATCACATCAATATGTATTATTCTCTCATGATACATCTCCTCTCTAGTCAAGTGAATAATAGTGATTCAACTTGCCAAACAAAACCTTCAGCCATGTACTTTCTTTAATGGCTTCAGTCATAGCCATATATTTTGCCTTAGTGGTAGATAATGTAACAACATGTTGTAAACTAGCCTTCCAGCTAACAAAACAGCTACTGAAGCAAAATGTACAGCCATTAAGTGATCTCCTTCTGTCAGGATCCCCAAAGAAATCTGAATCTGCATATCCTACCAAAGTGTTTTGGTTCTTACCGAACTCCAAACTTATTTCTAAACTACCTCGTAAGTATCTAGGAATCCACTTCACAACATTCGAGTGTTCTTTACCAGGACAAGCCATATATCTGCTTACCACACTAACAACTTTGGAAATATTTGGACGTATACAAACCATTGCATACATAATATTGCCAAGTGCACTAGAATATGGAACTCGAACCATATACATCTTCTCTTCATCAGTCTGCGGTGACTGAGCAGTTGATAGTCGAAAATGACTAGCAAGAGGAGTACTTACAAGTTTAGCATTTTTCCTACCAAAACGCTCTAGAACTTTTTCAAGGTATTTCTGTTGAGTCAAATATAATTTTCCAACTCCTCTATCTCTCTTAATCTCCATGCCAAGAATTATCTTTGCTACTCCCAAATCTTTCATCTCAAATTCACAACTCAATTGCTTTTTCAAAGTGTGAATTTCTATCTAGTCTTAGGCAACAATAAACATGTCATCAACATATAACAACAAATAAATGCAAGAACCACCATTTTGTTTCGGAAGTTCACACAACTGTCATACATGCTTCTGAAGTAACCATGACTCAATATAAAGGAATCAAACCTCTTATACCATTGTCTGGGAGATTGCTTCAATCAATACAAGTATTTCTTCAACAAACAAAAGTGGTTTTCTTTTCCTTCTTCAAATCCTTTGGTTGTTTCATATAAATTTGATCTTCAAGTTTACCATGTAAAAAGGTTGTCTTTACACTGAGTTGCTCCAACTCCAAATCACACATGGCAACCAAAGCAAGTAAACATGAATAGAGCTATGTTTAACAACAGGTGAGAAAACATCATTAAAATCAATACCTTGTACCTGACTATAGCCCTTTGCGACTAATCATGATTTGTACCTTACATCTTCAACCCCTAGGATACCTTCCTTTTTTTGAAAAAACCCTTTTGCAACCAACAATCTTTTTTTTTAGCTGCGGATTTACAAGAACCAAGTACTATACTTGTAGAAAGACTGAATTTCTTGATTCATCGCAATCAACCACTTATTTGAATTATCACAAGATATTGCCCCTGAATATGAAGACTTCTCACCAATTTCTTTCATTTCATGTGCAACTGATAGGGCATATGCAAATAAATTTGCATATCTTTGTGGCTGATGAATCTCTCTTCTTGGTCTGTCTCTTGCTAGAGAATATTACTCCTCTTCTGGTCCAAATTCAATAGGTTCATCTGTCTGAATATGCTGTAGGTATCACTAACTAAGAACTGTTACTGCCAAATTCAACCTCCGCTTGCTTTTGCATACTGTCAACTTTATCTGGAGAACTCCCAAAATCCCATTTGGGATTCAACATAACTGACTCATCAAAAGTAACATCTCTTCTAATTATAAATTTAGGTGGTTTGGGATCAAGACACCATAAACGATATCCTTTCACCCCAGGTGTATATCCAAGGAAAATATGTTTCTTAGCCCTTGTCTCCAATTTTATATTATTCACATGCATGCATGCAGGACACCCAAAAATTTTCAAATCAGAATAATCTGTAGGAGTACCTAACCATACTTCCTCTGGAGTCTTGAAATTCAGAGTTGCAAAAGGAGCGCAGTTGACAATATAACATACAGTAGCAATAGCTTCTGCCCAAAAGCCATTTGTCAATCCAGCATTTGAGATCATACCTCCAATAGAGTTCTACTCATACATTCTACCACACCACTTTGTTGAGGAGTCATTCTCACAATGTGATGGTGAACAATTCCTTCATTTTTGTCGAATTTGTTAAATTCACAGCCACCAAATTCCAAGCCATTATTCGTTCTAAACCGCTTGATTTGTTTTTATGTCTATTTCTCAATCATAGCTTTCCATTCTTTGAAAGTAAGGAAAACAACATTCTTATGATTCAAAAATAGAAACAAACTTTTCTTGAAAAGTCATCAATAAAAGTAAACGTATACCTGGCACCACCATTAGATTCAGTTTGTTGCAACTGGCACCACCCTGGATTATATTCATTCAGACATTTGGGGACCTTCTCATACCTCATCTAAGGGTGGTGCCAGGTATATGTTTACTTTTGAAATTATAGTCAGTTGCAACAAAAATAGTTCCATTATTTTCATCAGTATCAACACTAGTTTCAGAGGTTTTGTCCTTAATTTTCTTTTTACCCTTCTCCTTATTTTTCAATTTATAACACTCTGATTTAATATGTCCCTTTTTATGATAGTAATTGCACACCAAATTTTTATGTTTAGATTTTGACATCGAACGGGTATTACTACTGTCAGTATTTCTCTTATCAGATCTACCCCAAACAAACAAGTCATCAGCTTGATTTCTAATAGTTTCCCTAGTAATATCTATATCAATCTGATCTTTAGATTTTAGAATGGATTTAATTTCTTTATAAAATATAACTTCTTTTCCATAAAGCATTGTATCCTGAAAATACTTAAAAGACTGGGGCAAGGAATATAAAAGTAAATTGCCTCTTGATCCTCAATCTTAACTTCTATATTACTTAAATCCATAATAATTGAATCAAAATTTTTAAGATGTAATAATATAGAAGTACCCTCTTCAAAATGGAATCCTAATTTGTACGTGTTAGTATTTAATGACTACATTGAAATAATATTCAAACACGTTTCACGTGCCTAAGTAGATACTTACATGAGGATGTTCAGTGATGGTGTTAAGTTCTTTTATCTTGCATCATAGGGAGATGGTTAACGTGGGATGGTACTAAATAACTTATATATATCTTGCAAAATTATATGTTCATTTATTAAAAACAAAAAATATAATAACTTATTTTATTTGAGAGATTTTTATATTCAATCCTATCCTACCATTAATCTCATTAATTTTGGGGATAAAACAGTCATTCCATCATATTTTTTTTAAACAAATGCTAATCTAATTGAAATCACAAGTGAGTGAGGTTATTATTAACACTATGAGAAAAAAAAAGTGTAATATTGGACCTTCTTTATTCTCTAGTTTGGAGAGTTATCTGCCTGTTCCCCAAAAAGAGTTGTTCTGTTCTATTCCCAACTTTCCCACAAACTAAATCCTCAAACTCAAGCTTTTAAAGTCATTACCACAAGGCTTTTTAATTATTAATTTCTCGATCAAATTAATTTCTTGAAAAAGAAAAAATGTGTTATTGTGGTGGAAACTATGGTTGTGGTGCAAGTGTGGTAGTGGTTGTGGAGGATACCATATTTCTTTTGGGTTCTCAAATTTTGCAAAAATAAGATGGGACAACTAGTGTCAAATCCAATTTTGGAAAAGTTTACATACGAAATTTCTTGAGCCATGTTTGGAAATTGAAATGGAATACTGCAGCTAGAATTGGAATTTAGAAACCCTAAGTGCACCACCTACTTCCACAGAGCATACTAAGAAATAATCTTGCCTCTGATACCAATTTGTTAGCATCGGGAAGACCCTCAAAGACAATAACAAAAAATAATAACAAAATATGTAAATAAAATAACGAATAACAAGATAAACAATTTACATGGTTCGGACAATTAGACCTACATCCACAGGCTAAGAGAAGCAAAATTATATCACTATGAAGAAGAATATAGGTCTTGGGGAATTACTCCACAAACCCAAGAGAGGAAGAGAGAGCTTAGGAGTATACAAAGTATACAAAAGATGGGTTGGCCTAGTGTTAAAATACAAATAGATTCTAAGGTTTTGGTGAAGATGGTGTAAGGTTGTGTGTGTTTTTTTTATTTTTTTTTTCAGAAAATATATGTATTTATTAAAATGAGAAAATTTGATGTTACAAAAAAGGGCTATATAGCCTTAAAATGAGATGGTGGAGACAACTCCACTTCCTAATAAACCATAATACATGATAGTCTTCATTGAAGCAGCTGCATTAAATGTTGTAGATTATGTCCTTGACTAAGTTCCCAAATTTGTCTTTTCACCTTGAAATATAATTGAGAAGAGCCTATGATTTGTCCTTCATGGACGAATATGTTCCTGGCTTTCCATATCTCACGGCAGATCAATATTAAAACCAAAAATTCAGTTTTGTGTTGATGTGCATTTATCCACCATTGGATCATATCAGTCAAGGTAGT
>JAWZTD010028322.1:1664-15665 GCA_035221335.1 Echites panduratus
ACAATTAGTAACATTTTCATAATTATTGATTTTTTAAAAAATTTTCAATTGTCCAAATAGCCGTTGAGCACGTTGGCCCGGGTCATAGGTGGGAGCAGTGCAGGCTAGATTAGATTTGCGAGTCATAACAAAGCTACGGGCAAGGGGATGGATAGGTTGGGCCAGATTATGACACTGTTCCATAACAAGCGGATTAGGCAAGTTGACTGGTCAACCCAACCTGTTTGCACTGCTAATCGTCATTTTATCTTCTTTTAATAGATTTCTCTTCTGAGCTATTTGTCCGGCATACTGGTTCATTATCGGAAAGTAAACCCATATTTAGTTAGACAAATGACAAAATTAAGTCAAAAAACAAGTGTTTTTTTTTTCGGTTAGAATGTACCAACACTTAAATTAGATATTATTAAACACGGAGCATTTCTGCTTTCTGTTTTACATGGTTGTAGAGTTACAACAAAAGGTACAGAGGACTAAGCCTTAGACTGAAACATATATGAAACAAAAATTTACATTACATCCACCCCCATTGGGACTAAGCCTTTGTTAAGACATCGCGTAGTAGTGATGGTAAAATTCTTATGGGACTTTCTTTTGTTCTGGAAGCAAGAAGGTTGCAGAGAGCAGTACCTGCCACTCTCCAGGCAAATCCACATTTTCCCACGTCTCGTCGCTCTGTAGCGACGTCGTAAGACGCATGATAAATAGCAAGTGCCTCATTGTAGAGCTCCTCGACGTCCTTATGGCTTTCTTGGAAATCTTCTGCTTCATACAACAACTGCACATGCCAATCCATTTAGTGATTTTAGTTAATAAACCCATATGAAAGCCATGAAAGGGGAAAATAACAGGAAAAGAATTTACGTTCTTGTATTTCTTGATAACGTCATCTGCAGCATTGTTTTTCAAGTCGTCGCTTTTTTTTAGTGCATCCTTCATGTCTTGCCGGTACTGGTCATATAACTCTTTCCACTTCCTCATGTATCTTTCGGGAAGTGCTATGTCAAAAGTAGGTAGTTTCCATATCTCTACAGAAATTGAGAGTTGGAAGTGAGATCTTAACCTGAATCTATTTGGTAACATGATTTAGGAAGTTAAATAATCAACAGTTGCAGAATCAGATGGGCAAAAGTCTTGTGTCAATCGGAAAAATTATATAATTTGTTTCGACAGTGAGAAAACTGAAGATTTGTCACTTATTAGAGCATGCTACAAGAACAAAAAGGATGTTTACCTCCTATAGTGTGTTTAGTTGATTGAAACTCCTCTAGTTTGTCACAAATTTGACCCAGGATAGAAGTAGAATGATAGCTGAACCTACTGTCTCTTGGCATGTAATGTGGATATCTTTTTGCAATCAAGTCTCTAGGAACATCGACCTGTTTCAAAATAGCAAATGAAATTGTGACTGAAGCATAAAATGACCAAACAATTCACAAATAAGAAAGCCTGTCAAAATAGAAATTGTCTCGGATGTCTCAGAATGAATATTAGTTGTGAAGTAAAAGGTGTGCCTTGTATTTATCATATCATACATTCTGTCAGCTCTGTTATGCAAGATGTTTTAACATGAAACTGAAAGTAAAATTATATGCCCTTGGTCCCAAATTAAATGTCACATTTTGTCTTGAGCAACATTAAGAAAAAAGTTTTGACTTAATTTATCTTTAACATTACAATGTCAATTTTTTAGTAAAATTTTAATTAATATATAAAAATTTGAACATTCAATTCTGCAGATCTCAAAACGAAAATTGGGACATTCGATGCCAGGAGGAGGGAGTATTGTTTTGTTCAGATTACTTTCACCATATAGATCATTTTAAAACTAAAACAGTGTATTGGTTTTTAAATCCTAAATAAATAGGTTTGCAACAATCTAAAACAACCTATTCTAAAAATCAAGTTTCCATTCCCTATAGAAAAGAAATTGTTGTTCCATTGTAAATACAATTGATTTGTCACCCATTACCAATACCAATTATTAACTAAGCCCACTATGCTGGTTATTTCTGGTCAATTACATTTTCAGGCAAGCCTCCTATGAATTCATTCATGCCAAAAGAAAAAAAATTGCCTTAGAAAACTGAGCTTCTAATTGACTTAAGCTTCATGAATGATAAGAAAGAGAAGTCTTGCTCAAAAACTATCACTCGAAATACTTTTTAGTCATATAAGCATCAGAAGTAATTTAACAAACTGATAATATCAAAATATAGCAAATGTCCATGACAGTTTACAGATTCCCAGAAGAAATCTTTTCATAACTAACCTTTTTCCCACTTTTTGGTGCATCTAGTGCATCATAGTATGTGTCAATCAACTTAAGCATCTTGTTTCTCAAGATATCCTTTTCATTTGCACAGTCATCCCCAAGTACAAGGAGCTGATCCATAAATACCAACCAGCTATTTGCAGCCACACCCATGGGATTGCTAGATTAGAATCAAAATAGAAATAAAATTCGTCAATGAAAAAATTAATCCTGTATTGAGACAATGAATATAAACATAGAATAATTTTTAGATAAATAATTAAAAAAGAAGTCAAGACTTTTAAGCAAATGGGAATTAACATCCTTTTGAATTTGAAATGAACAGAGGCTTTAATGCTTTCACATTAAATAGCTGAAGATACGTATATTCTCTGAGAGTAATTCCTGGGAGATGAGAGGATAGTTTATTAGATTGGAGATTTGCATTTAGCTAAATTTTTTACCCATCCTGCTTGGATTTAGAAATTTTTGCATACCCTTCACATGAGACCAAAATATATGTACAGTGTACTTACATGAGAGCACAACTTGCAAGCAGAATGATGCATATCATATTTGATGCAAGGGTTGTCATAAACTAAAATAATCATCAATATATAAAGATGATTGCCATATGAAACTAAAAATAGAACCGTATAGCTGTGAACTTTTCGGTACTTTTAATGGTATCATTGTGAAAAGACATGTATTAAGACATTCAAGCACTTGTTTATCATCTTTTGGTATAACAAGACATGTGTTCCCTCAACCACCGCATACCTAGACTCTCTTGTCTGTAGAAAAAGTTGGACAAGCTCATCCTCCAATTCTTCTGGTGAAAACTCTGTGGGTTTTCTGTTAACTGCCTGCGGAGTTGGAAATACCCGACTCCAAGGTTCACTTGCTCTGAAGTGTTTCAGTAACTAAAATACACGAAAAATGAAATATGGAAAGTCTAAAACTTGTTAGGTATTCAAATTAAGGAGGCAATAATAAGAAAAGGTAGTGACATGATGTGAGACTAGATTCCAAAAATTGCAAAGTTGTTAGTGGTAGGACTATTGCCACAATGATTCAGAGACAAGATGGCATGCCATGTCATTAGGTGAACTGAAGGCAAATGTCATTCAGTGAACCCAATCTGTTTGGTAAAGTGCTAATTTTTTCATGGCAACAAAAAGAAGGTAGATGTAGTTATTTCACCACATTCACTTACCAGCAGGGAGAAGTTGTCACAAACAATACTTTCTTATATACAAGTAAAAGTGTAACACGGACTAGCCTAGGTAGATATAATACACAAAAATGCCACAAGCAACTGTAGCATACCAGGTGTCATATGACCTGTATACAAGCAGACACACTTAGCAAAAGGATCTCCATTTCAAAGGGGTTCAGGTAGATTTTGCTTCCCTTGGCATTAACCAAATAAACAAAGCTTGAAAGAGACGGGAGATAGGGAAACCAACAAACAACTTCACTAAGCATAGAAACCGAACATACAAGAAAAGTGAATTTTTTATGAATGCCAACCTGAGGGTTCTGCGAAACCCAATACTTGTCCCCGTCAAAATCTCCATTTGCCATTTCAGCAGCTGCAGACCTCTGGCCTTTGGTGGAAAAGAATATGCCATATTTGGCACTTCCTATAATTTCTTCCAGTTCCTTCACATAAACTGCTTGCAAAATGTGGACGTCCCCAAAGTGAAGGCCAGGATTCCTGTACACTAGTACCTTCCCAGATATTTGACCATTATCCCTAACAAACAAGAAACATATCAATATCAAAATCTTCAACCCATAATTTTTATTGTGCTGCATTCTAAATAGCACATGAACCTGTTAATAAGGCATTATAATACCTATAATAATACTCCACGAACTCAAAAAAACTGCTGACAGGTTATAAATGCCAAATAATAAGGCACAAAATAAGCCTACATACAATATTACACAAACTTCATTACTGTTCAATACACCAGTAGGATCAGCAGTCCCTATCAAGTAAACACTTTCACTGATGGGTAGCCTTCCTTCTTTAAGTTTCGTTCTCTCGACATTTGCAAGCTTAGACAAACGATGTTGAAGATGAGGTTCATTAAGAGGCACTCCAGCTGATATCATTCTCAATGCAGTAAAATTGTCATCCACTTCTCCATTGATTGAGGCAACTGCATGAAGCATGTTTACATAAAAATTGATTTCATATGAAACAACACTTATGAATCTGGTTACAGAGAGTTCATCTAGACTACATTAAGAGCGCTAGAGAACATGAGAAACTAATTTTTGTACAACCAACCAACAGCACTGGCCTGTTAATATTAAAAATCCACTTCTAAAAGGAAATGTAACCATGAAACTGGAAACATCTGAAATACCGCATTGACAATATCTGATATTACCTCTAAGAGCGGCCCGTGTATTTGAGTATACCATTAGTGTCTCTTGTAGTGCACTTTTCAACAAATCCAGAAAAAATTCTCCTGGCACTCCTCCATAGTTCAAAAGCGAGATTAGATATCTTGATAGATATGTTCTCTTGGGTTTGACGCTGCAGCAGAAAGATCAAAAAGCTTCAGTCATGCATGCAAAAATGAAAATCAATTTCTCCCAAATCTTCAATCTTTTACTGGTCAAAACTTGAAGTCTCACGTCAATTTAGAAATCCTAAAATTTATGTGATTTTTAGAGAGATTGAAATATCCTTTCCTAAATCTTCTCTAGTTAATTCTCTCTAAAAACTACAACTTGTAGCTACAAAATTTAATTAAGCCTCCTATACACTAGTATTTTTTGTATTGGAAATGAGTCATTGAATAACCTAATGATTAGATATGAAGAATATAACTGGAAAAAAAATAAAATTCCCTCCGCCCTTTTTATTAGTTTTGGCTTTTCCACACAGTAAGTCTGGTATTTTCACTGTCAAATACCCTATTTATGATGGATAGAGAAAATCTTGGAATTCTAAAAGAGATCCATGAGGAAGTTTACTTAGATGTGAGTGCTGAGAGGAGAGGTCTATGTATGATAGATAGAGGGGATAATGGAATTTTGAAAAAGTGACTTGAGGTGTTATAAATGAGAGTAATATTGAAAACAAAGAAATATATCCCTAAAAATCTGCAAAACGACTTATAACTAGGGGCAACTGAAAAGAATATAGCAACTTCTAATTAAGGATTGAAGGAGTAAGTGTTACCTTGATTTCATTTCGGAACAAGGTAAAAAATACAAAAAAAATCTCCATTTCTGATAAGGAAACAAAAGATGGAGAGAGCATCATGTACCCATAAATATGGTAAAGGAAAAGACACATAAGACAAACTCCTTGGTAATAAAAAATGAAATACTTCTGGAAATGAAAACCTTTAGCTACAGAAAGAAAAGCTGTTTAGCCTTCGCCAACATGCCTAACTCTAGGCTTTTAAGAAGTGTGAGATCAAATCCAAAAGTAGCAATATCTAAGTTCATCTTCTTTCTTAATACATGCCATTTAGGTTGTCAAGATACAATTGAAATACCTATAGTAAGTTTTCTACATCAAAGCATTACGTACAAAGTCATATATTGATATAAAAACTGTTCAAGCTTATTATTCACGTCTGCTCGGGTTGCAAAATTCTTCAATTCACTGCCTGTTTTCTCTTAACTTCTTCAGTTCAAGTTATACATGATCCCTTCGCTGAATTTATTATGAACACACTAAGTTCAAATACTTTCCAAGTCATTGATTAAATCAATTTTGGGGCCTGTATTATGATCATAAAAAGAATTCCATTTCATCACACTGGAGTGATAAATTTCTACATATGATTCAAATCACTTATTATACTTAGCTTTCCTTTTTCCCATATCAGGGAGTATTAAAATGCCATTAGAAGACAAAGTGGTACTCTAAAAATTAAATTTACATGGTAAGCTTAGAAACTACATCACAAAACTAAAGCAAAATGAAAAATACCTAATAGGAGGATATGTCCAAGTAGCATACCTTGTTGCGACTATTTCCAATGAGTTAAATGTTTCAGTAACCGGACACATTTGATCTTTTTCAACCTTCAACATTGAAGTTCTGATCTGAATGGTTCCCGGTAGAAGCTATATTTCGCGGACAAGTTACATAGCCATGAAGAAAGATAGTAAGAATAAAGTAACAGCATTCTGTTGCAATCCATGCATGCAGTTGAAGTGCATTAAATACTTTTTACAGTCCCATGGTTTTTCAAGTGTAAATAAAATATGCCACAACTAGATAAATCCTAACATTCTCATTCTGCTTCGGTTGGGGATCTTTAAATCCTAGCACAGGAGTTCCAAATAGTTGGAAAATCTTTGTTGAGCTGCATAGGCTGTCCCCCCAACTAACATAAACATGAACCCCATTAGTCCAGATTTACAAGGGAGAGGTGGCACATTTTCCTGTTCAACCAAGATTTTCCTCCAATACTCAATGGCTTGAAATAAATAAAATAAGAGCATCCAAAAGATACAATGATCACTAAAGTGCAAGAATCAGATTTCCTTTTAAAGGTTCAAATAGATGATTTTGGGCAAAGTAGTCAAAGATTAATTCAAAACAAAGCCTGAGAGAGAACATGTCCAATTTTTTGCTGAACCATGAAACTTCTGTTAAATCGAAATACAAGGTTTCAATCAAGAAGTGATTCCCCAGGTAGGTATAGACAAAATAAACTGAACTCGTATGTCAATGCATTGCCAAACAGTGCCTAGGAAATTATCTTACCTAGTAGCTAAAGGAAATCATTATACTCCTGAAACTTATAAAAAATTTAAGGAATAACTTAGTTACACTAAGCTTCCGTGGCAAGTATAAGAAAGGCTTTCTTTTTCTTTTCTCTCATTTTTCAACTCAGAATCAACATATGAGAGTTGATTCTGCCTTTCTTATACTTGCCACGGAAGCTTAGTGTAACTAACTCTCATATGTTACACTCTTTGGTCAATTCCTAGGACAATTATATAGGGAGAGAGTTGGAGATGTAGGAATAAACACAACCCTAAACAACCTTAGCAAAGACAGCCCTGTTAAGGATGCTCGTATATGTGAGGAAGACGATTGACATTTCAACAGAAAAGAAACATGAAATGTACCTTCCTATTGACAAGTAATGTTCCCTTGACAGCATATCCATCCTTGAACACCCGACACTGCATCAGAAGAGGCTTGAAGCAAAAAAGAGAACAAAAATTAGTGGAAAAGATATTACCCTTTAAATTCAAAATATGCAACTGATACACAATTCTGAACACAAGCTAAGAAGGATGGAAAGGAACAATGGAATCAAGCATATACCGGTTCTTTGCTTGTAGCGTCCACTTCTCTTATATTCTCAGACTCAATATAGTCACGCAGTCTCTAAATACACGATTAAAAATTTAATGAAAATAGAATCCAATAAGCTTCCATCAGATAAGATCATAAAAAGAAAACAAAGATAAAACAAAATATTGCAGTGTCATAACCTTCACACACAAACACGGTTAAATTTCCACCCCATCCAAACTGCTATATTTTTAGATGAAATGAAAATTTATAATGGTATCAGAGAGTGAAAATCCTATGCTCAACTCCTTTTATTGATAATATTTGAGTTGTTCATCTGCTTGTCATTGACCACCTGTGAGCCTTTATTGAAAATTTGCATCTGACACACTTAATAATAGGCAATGTTAAATGGCTAAATTCAACCATTCTCTATCAGTTTAAACTTTTAGATGAGGTAAAAATCTAGCCAATTATCTCTACCCACTCAGCCAAGCCCTTCAGCAATCAAAAGAAAATCCCTCAAGAAGTTCAATAACATATCCAGATCTCATGCATGTATTTAATTTAAACTTGTTCATATAATGAATTTCCAATAAAAGTTTTATTGTTAGTAATCCAGTGCACTGCATCTCTCCCAATGCTGCTTGAATTACTTGATGACAATAAATACAACTACAAATGAAGTTCTTGAATATTTCCAGCACGGAATCACTGTGAATATCTTAGTCAGAACTGAAGAATTCATGGAAAGGGGAAAATAAGTGATACAACAGGAAGCAAGTAAGCAATGTACTCCTCTTCCTATTGCAATATCATGCTTTCCCTCGCTATAGCATCTAAACTTAGCTCATTTTCAGGAAACTACTATGGCAGTTAGACTTATAATATTCCGTGATCTGGCACCCCTGAAGGAGAATGCCACCCCACCCCCGGCCCAAAAAAAAAAAAAAAACTTCATGCAGATGGCCCATGAGACTAGAAGAAATTTTCTGTAGACTTAAGAGCTACACAACAATACCACCTATCTGCTAGGAAGTATTAACTATAAACAAACTAAGCAATGTCCATAAATTCTAAATATTCACTTGAGAAAGTATAACTTTAGAGAGGTAGTCCTTCCTTCCTATATTTCTTTTAGTTCTCAGAACTCATTAAGCATTAAGGTGATTTAACCATGCCAGGTGCAAGTACCTCGAAAACATGGTCTTCGAACCTTTGTCTTTAACATTTGACATCTTTCAGAAGAAAAAAGCTTGTTACCTCAAAATCCCTGTCCCTTATAAATTTTGCTTGGCCAATATCTTCTGGGCATTGCAACGCCAAATTTTCCGAAATAAAACCAGTTCCATCTGTGAGTATAAGAGGTTCTCCATCTTCCCCACGGATAATACAACCATTCCCATCCTACAATGTAGAGAAAGGAAGAATAAAATAACCAACTAACAAACAAGATTCAAGGATGTTTCTTCTACCAGAAGAAGCAATTAACAAAAAAATTATACACGACAAGGTATATCTTCAATTCGTTCAACTTTAACAGTAGAAAGATCAACCGGAAGCTTTATAGTCTTTGACAGGATAAGGGAAAACCTGCATTCACAAGTATAAACTACTGTTCAAAACAAAATTGTAGATAAATACTGTTCATAGCGAACTTCTAGACAGAAACAACGCCAAAAATCTTATAATCACCTGGCCATGTACTTTGCCATGCTTGAAACCATATGCACATGCATAAAGAGGCACCTTGCTTCATACATGCTTCTTGAAGACAAAACATACAATTCACTCCCATTACCAGGGGCAAGAGAGTCAAATCTAACAAAGTAGCATTTTACGTTAGTACAAGTTGATGATTTATCTTCCTCCATTCTTTCTTTCTTCTTCCCATCCTTCCTTTCAGCTTTAAACACTGAAAAATAAATGGAAAACTTATCAAAAATCTGTTTCTTCAAAGCATCCTGAGAGAGTAAATGCATGTACAGTTGCAAATTCGATATACACTGATATGGTTTAATAGCCAATAAAATAACAAATAAGTTTTATGGCCACATAACAGGGAAAATATTACTAACTGTCATATCAGAGACAAGCTAAAACCATGCAACAAACCAGAATCTTAGCTATTTGATCCAAACAGATAAATCATAAAAATCAAATCAAATCAAAGACGTCTAAATCAAGAAGAATCAAAAACATCTTTATGTGATAATAAGGGAATCAGCCCACGAAATAAAGCAATGTAGTGGGCTTTGGATATTAACAAAATGCAGTAACAGCTGCAGCCCTCGGTGGAGATTTATGGCTATGCAGTTTGTGGTAGTTGAAGCACATAATTAAAATTTCTCAAGAATAATTTCATATGCTTACAATACAAAATGATCCTACAAACAGTTCCATTTCATGGATAACTTGTTGAGGATCCCAAATCCGTTTGGCAAGCTATATAGACATACATGACACTTTTAAGATCATCACTCTTTAAGTAAGCAATTTGATGGAGACTTTTCCCATTTTTACTTTGAGACAAGGCTATGATGTGGTTTGGTTCTATTGCTGGGATGTAATTGCCAAAAAATGATTGGCAAACTATATTCCAGCTACGAGTATGAATAAATTACCTTCTTATTTTCAGTTTGATGGGGAAACACTGTGTGACACTTGTGAAATATAAAAGGATATCCTAAGGAAGTTCCCACATCACAGCTTGCCAGCATGCATTGCAAATTCAAATGGTTTATAATGGTTTGAATTCTTAAAAATGTAACAAAACCAAATCAAATATCAAAGGGGTGCAGATCATGGAAATGGGATATATGGATGGGTCTAAGTAGCCAATGACAAAATGGAAAGTGATTGTAAATGCCACTGCCTAACTCGTGAATTGTGTTTCCACGCTGCAGGATAGGACAAGACAAAAATGCATCTAATCTAAAATTAAAATACTCAATAAGAGCACTTCACACATATGTGATGATGATGTTGAGAATGGTGACAAAAATAACAACCTCTACTTAGTTGAATCCAACAAGCTAGTGCTTCAGGAAAAAAAAAAAAAAAAAAAGGCATCTTTCTAAACCAGATTCTGAATTAAGAAACTCACCTTCGAAATCCATCAAAAAGAACATATTAAGTTAAATGGGAGCAGGATGATTAAGGTAAGGATGTATATTTTGTAAACCACATTTCCAAGAAAGCAGTCAAATTCATAAACCAGAAAAGAAAGGGTAAGGCGTGCAAAACTGTGTCCCACAATGCAAATAACATATAGCAAAAAGTTGCTTCCATTGCTAGCTACAAAGTACAAACTATAAAGATGTTCTCTATAAAAGTTCATCAAGGCATAGCAACTGATCGGGAACATAAAAAAGACAAGAGAGGACATTTCAAGCTTTATAGTCAGAGAGGATGAAAAATCTTCACCAAAAAAGTGGTAGCGTCTCAAACCAACAAGAATGCCTTCCTTAGCAATCTTCATAACAGAATGCTTCCCCTCTCCAACAAACTTGACAATAAGTACATTATCGTCGCCTAGAACTCGTTGAAGATGAGTTTTTGATGCACTCAAACATGGACCCTGAATCATGCAGAGAGAATTCATGTGACAATTGGTTGAAAAGAAAGACAAAATGAACATTACCGCACATACAGGGATAAAAGAACTTCACTATTCTATAGGTTACACGTGCACCTCACATCATATATACTAAAACCCAGAATAACAGCATGTTAGAGAAGCAAATCAAACCAGACACTGACAAAGCTTTATAAATGCAACGAAGAAGCATCAACATGGTGGGCATATAATGCTCTCCTAAAATATTTCAAATTGGGTTCACACCATTGTCTACACAGAGAAAGAGTTCAAACCTCACATCATATATAGATATAGTGCATGTTTGGACAGGAAATAACATTTGTGCTTTAGAATACAAACCTTAAAGCTATAACTTCCATCTCCATAAACATCACAATGATAAAAATACGTCCTCCCAGATTCCCAGTCAGAGTACTGCAACACAAGGAAAACATAAAGAAATCAAATCTATTGCACCGATTCTTTTATATGAAAGGCATTTGGCAGATGATAAATTTAACTTGATAAAACAAATCAATGAAGCACTAATTGTTTCATCTACATCACTATGCGTTAACATGCAAAAATGAACAGTTCGGGAACAGTAGGAATGTTCACATTACAGAGACAATAATGATGATGATCACATGATGGGAAATAGAAATAAAAAAGCTGTGTGGATAGTAAAGAACTATAGCGTAGGATTTGATCTTTCACCTCTCTTCTGACATCTGGCTTCTCACAATACTTTTGACCATAAGTATCCCAAATGTGGAACTCGAAATCACCCATTGAGAGGTCTTTCCTTCTTACAATATCAGAAGCAGCGTCAATGCTGATAACCTCCTCCAGCTTTTTCCTGCAACATCCAATTAATATTCCATAGAAATTAAATAAACTTTTATTCAAAATTTGAGGAAGTCCTTTTAAAAAAAGTGGAAAAGACTAACCTCCCAATGTAACTGAGTAATAAAAAGAACTTTCTAAATTCAAGTTGACTCAGGATGGTCAATTGGTGCGTAATGGTGCTCGATCTCTCTCTTATATCAGCCTCGCCCGAAAAAGATAGCTGTCGACTGACATTATTTGACCTTGGCATCTGAGAACATGGTGCGAGGGAAGGCACAGAGTGCCTAGAAGAAATATGAGAACTAGAGCTTCCGCCGTCTACTGTATTGAAGAATGTCCATAAGAATCAAAATACTAGGAGGAATCTTTTGAAAAATTCTCTGGGATCTCAATGGACCAATAGAATTAAAAATAATAAAATTATTATTATTAATTAAATATGAGCTACAGAACTAGTTAGCACATTCTTTCACATAAGTTCACAGGAACTGGAATCCTGGAGAAGAAATTTTCCTAAATTGTACTCTTTTGGGGGTAGAGAAAAGGTAACTCAGAAACCGACTCGACTTCCACCAAATCCCTAATTGCTTTCCCGGGGACCAATTTCCAGAGGAAAAAATATGAACGGGGCTTTTATGGCATTTATAAATGGTCTTTTTGACCTTCCGCGGCCAAAGAAAGCATTTTAAAAGCGACCTTGCAGTTCAAAAAATAAAATCACTAGAGAAAAAGACAGAGATTTTTTCTCTTTTAAAAAAGGGCTAAAATTGGGTATTAATAATTCATCACAAATTGAAAACATAAGAAAGTAACATGCAGGGAGGAAAAAACCCAGTACTTGAAGGAGAAATTGTTGCAGAAGCAGAAGCAGAAGCAGAAGCATGAGCATGACCACAGAACAAAGGAGATGGATTGTTACGTGGATTTTGATGAGCATCGCAAACTAGGCTCCGAGCCTTCGTCGTTGAATTGCTTGAGGGACTCTGATAAGGATCCCCGGCGAGGCAGTGGGGGCTCTGAAATGGACCGTTACAGGGACACCGATGAGGATGCCCGACCAGGCCCGGGGGTCTCTGAACTGGGCCGTTCGAGGTACTCTGATGAGGATAGTCAACGAGGCACTGATGGCTCTGAAATAGGCCGTTCGAGGTACTCTGATGAGGATGGCCAACGAAGCACTGAGGGCTCTGAATTGGATTGTTGGAGGGACTCTCATGACCATTGCCGACGAGTCTCTGGGGGCTCTGAAATGGACCGTTAGAGGGACTCTCGTGAGGATGCCCGACAAGGCTCGGTGGTCTGTGAAATGGGCCGTTCGAGGTACTCTGATGAGGATGGCCAACGACGCACTGAGGGCTCTGAAATGGATTGTTGGGGGGACTCTCTTGAGCATTGCCAACGAGTTTCTGGGGGCTCTGAAATGGACCGTTAGAGTGACTCTGATGAGGATGCCCGATCAGGCACTGAGGCCTCTGAAATGGACTGCTAGAGGGACTCTGAGGGCTCTGCTGGGCAGGGACTCGTGTTGGACTTTGGGGATTATCAATAAACCAAACAATGAGTCGACTCAGGTCTCGTATCTGCTTCTGCTTGTTGTATATCCTCGAAAGAATATCAGCGGCAACTGATTCGCCGGCATCCGCAAGCTTTTGAAGTGCCCATGAGTCTGGTGGCTCTAGTCGCTTATCAGTGCAAATTTTCATGATCATATTCTGTACTAATTGGGGAAGAATCGAACTGGGATCAGCCATACTTGGGTGTTCCTGTGCCAGTGTTTGATGATTGCTGGTTTTGGAAGTGTGTTTAGGAAATGAAACTTGGGAGAGCTGCATGAGGAGGATGTAATAATGGAGGTCATTTTATATGGAGTTTCCCGCTAATCTTTGAATTTCTAGTACGGTGATTTTGGTAAAGTTGGGGAATGGTCAGCGTCTGATTCGGCACGCACTCTTTGTAGACTCTAGATATCTAGGATTCGGGAATTTTTTTCTTCTTTATGTTTGTGCTACTCCTCCAAAAAGCCTTTTT
>JAWZTD010028457.1:0-15587 GCA_035221335.1 Echites panduratus
ATTAAATATAAAATAATTAAAAGCCTAAAATTAATTATAGGGTCAGTTAAATCGACATTATAAAATTTTTAACTTATATAAAATTCTAAGGAAATAATAAAATTTTAAAATAATAACACAATGGTTGTTAAATCTATTGAGAAATTAGAATTGTATAGAAACTTAATTTTTTATATAAATAAAGATAGGAAATTAAATTTACATGGTTAATAAAGTAGCAGCTATAAAAAAATTAATTTTTAAAAAAACTGAACAAATTAATAATTTATTAATAACCTTATGGCAATTAGATAACACCCCCTAGTCATGTGTCAACTCTTAGAATCCATTCATGTATTGCCCTCTTTAAAGCCTTAGAAGTGGATTTATTTCCACCCCTATTATGTCGGCGAATATTTAGCTTCTTGGATTCCTTTTTTTTATGATGGAATTTTTTATTCTGTCAAAAAATGACTAAATTCTAGTAAGTGGTTTTTATAGAATATGTAACTATATAACATACATTACTTTAATTGCATAGCATTTAGAGTCATTTACTTTACTAGTTAATTACTCAGAGAAAGGGAACACCCAAGACCAACCCGTTTTCCTCCAGTTTAGTTAATTACTCCGTGGGTTTCTTCGTATAGCAAAATTTAAAAAGTCCATGTGGATTTCGTTTAACAAATCATAATCCAACAAATTTTATCAAAAAATTGTTAAACTATATCTATTGAGAACTGTGAAATTTGTGGATGACCGTAAGTTAAGAGGATGAGACCATGAAAGATCATAATATCACAAAAATTATCAGAAGAAAGTAGAGTAGTTTAGAAAGGGGAGAAAAAAAAAAAGGTATAATGCATTACAGGAGAACTCAGCAATTCAAAAAGGTCCTTCAATACTCAGGTCAAACCCTTCAATTTCGATTGCCTTGACAATGGATAAAAATTAATAATTGTATTGTAGGATAAAGTTAAAAAAATAAGTAGATTTTAACAAAGGATTTAGTTTTTAGTAAGTTTTCAATAATTTTCTGGAAGGTTAAAGTGAAGAATTAATTTACAAATTTCCAGCAAGAATAGTAAATTTAAGCTATTGGCTTTCTACATGTACTTGGAAAAAGTACTGAAATTATTAGAATTGTACTTAAAGCTATCTTCATACGGGAACAACTTTTGTACCCAAAAATAATAATAATAATAATTTAAAAAGATATGGACTTGTTTTTTCCTTACCTTTTAGAATTATATTTATATTTACTTTTAATCAGAATAATATTTTTTTAAGATGTATTTACATTTTATCAACCCAACTAAACGACTGCTGAAGAAAGAGTTTTCTTACGGATTATATCACCAACTGAAAAATTCTTTGTGGCAGCCCACTGCTTGTAGTTGACCCCGCCGATGGTTGTCCAACCAGCAGACTCTCCAACCGTATACACAGCTCCATTAGAGAGCTGCAGTGAAGAAGAAAAGAGAATGAGGAAGGCCAACAGAGCCCTCATTGCAAGATCCAAAGCCATGTTCTTGTATCAACTACTTCTTGCAAGATCCAAAGCCATGGTTATGAAGTGCCCTTTTTATCTATAGTTGATAAAGAAAGGAAACAAAAGATATCAATCACCTTCTATACTATTAAATAAAATAATATATTCAACATTTAAGATTTAAATATATCATTTTAAGATTTTATTAACAAAATATATCAATCTAAACATAAGTATGTATTTATTATAAATGATATAAGATGTGCTAAAAGATTTATAGTCGACAATTAATATACAAAAGTCAAATGCTTCTAAAAGTTATCTAAAATGACGAAAACCATTTGTTCCGTAAAATAATTTCACTTGTAACTAAAAAATTTATAGATTTAAGGGTTAAAAGTAACAAAATATTGGGGTAAAATTTCAATTTTGTTTATCATTTTCCTATGGCATTTGTTTCTTATATTTCAATTTTTCTTACTTCGAAAAATTATTTATTTCATTTTCGAGCGAGGGAGTTCTTTATTTCATTATTAATTTTCGAAGACTTCAAAAGTGAAAAATGGGAAAAAAATTATAAATTTTCTGGTGGATATAGTAAGTTAACAAACTGCATGACAAATAACCTACAGATCTTTGTGAGTCTATTGCTGGGTTAGTCCTAGACCCCTAAGAATTTATGGAAGGACTCACGCTTGGGTAAAGTCCTCAACCAAAAAAAAAAAAAAACGATTCAGGTACCCCTAGAGTTCCTACATCATTTCTTGGATCATCAAATGAAATAATATGTGTCTGATAAAGATCAGTACAGTAGACTTAAAGTATATCTTTTTAATATTTTATCAATAAAATGTATCTACAAGAACATATTATTGGTGATGTGAAAGGTGAATCGGACGCCTGAATACCAGTGCCAAGAACTCTAAATTAGTACTATTAGACTCCCAATGTACATGTCCTTTGAAAAGCATTGCTGGTAGTAGATTTGTACTGAATGCCACATAATCTTGAGCACCTTATTGAAAGGAAGCAACCACTCATGTGTTTACAATTTAACAATTAGTGTCCCAATCATTCATATATATATAAATGTTTTGAAGGGACCAACCCAGTAGACTTCATGCCGGATGATCACGTAATGGCTATTTCGAAATATATATTCGAACAGGCTACTTCAAAGATTGATTTGATATTGTCAAAGATTATTAACAAGTCTTTAGCGAGCTTTACAAGACTTCAAAAGGTCACGGATGTACCCTCAATAGTCACCCTAACTCACTAAAGAAATATGATAAATTCAAAAAAGGAAACTTTTTGAAAAGATCATTGCAAGATTGGCGGGATATACTTCTAACAATCAAAATCAGATTATAAGGGATCCTAATTGATTCCAATTAGGATACTACTCCTAACTCCAAGGGGAATCAGCTATCCTCTAAAAGAGAAGCCTCATCACGAATGATGGTAAGATAATCTAAATACTTTTAACCTGAGTAATTATTTTGGAACAAAGAGGTCCTCATCTAACTCTAGAAAACATTACATACAATCTGTATTGATTTGATTTTCAGAGTTATCCTTGGGATGACAACACACTCCTATGATCTCATTCTTCTCCTTTTGTTGTTCTTGCAGGAGCCACTATAATAAGGTGACCCGGAGGTCTCTTTCGAGCTCCATCACTTCTGGAGCCGTTTGTGAGAATTCTGACAAAAGGCCATCCCAAAACTAAAAGTAAATAGCAAAAGGCTCAGACTCCCACACATAACAGAGTTACGGATTGAAGAAATAATCCTTCAACAAAATTCTCAAACACTTCCAAAAGGAAATCTAGTTGATGCCCCTATTCTTGCATCAAATTAGAATCTAATGACAGTTCGTTGACCTTCCAGAGCATTGGCAGGAACTTAGCAAGACCCTGAAACAACTCGTTCAAGTAACTCAAGAAGACCAACGGAGACACGACATGAGAGAAATACCCCAGAGAATGTGGCATCAAGACAACCTCCTATCTCACTTAGTTCTTGACGAAGTCATGTCACAGTGCTTGAACATTTACTAGAGAGAATGGCAAAAGCTCTGAAAAATTTCAAGAATAGAAGGGATTATGTCTCCATAAGATGAACACAGCCTGATACTCAACACATTGAGAGGAGGCCATCAGAAGTCTCTGATCAAAGAAGGGAAAGGCCAGAGAATGTCAGTGGAAGACCCGAGGACGCCAGATAACCTCATGGGGAGTTAGCCGCAACCATGAAGGATATAAATACTACTGTTGCTTTGGCTTTACTCTTGAAACTAAAGAAAAGACCATTATGGCCAACCTCTTGGAGACCGAACTTAGAATGATCACCTTGAACAAAACATAGAGGTACCGGTAGACCAAAGAGAGAAATCAATTAATAACAACCACTAAAAAGGTTGAAGGTCTTGATCCATAAACTAAGGTAGACCTCGCTGAAAGATCACCCTTAGTCGACAAAATGAAGCCGAGAAAAAAATGTCCCTTGGGGTCAATTTCATTTAGATCACTACAATATATGATGGAACCACAGAGCCACAGCTCCTCATTTACGAACTTGTCTCTTATATGGAGATGTTCAGGTAACCAAACCATGTCAAAAGCAGAGCTTTTACTTTCATATTAACCAAAAAGGCTCAATCTTGGTTTAAGGGACTTCTAACAACAAGCATCATGAGTTGGAAGCATTTTAAAGACCTATTCCTGAAGAACTATTAGAGTAGTAAGAATCGTGAGAAAGACATAAATTACATCTTTAATATGAAGCAGTGAGCAAAAGAATGACGCCATATATATCACCACCTTTAAGCAATTGGATATGTAGTATTTACTCTAGTAGAAAAGGAGGTCATGAAGGTGAAACATCTGCACTTCTTCCTTTAATCCATCATAAGTCTTTATTATTTCGCATAGATTTCCTTCAACTCATACTTTTTCCTTATTGAATGCAGATCCAGTAGCTTTGACCATAAAATTTCTTGTTTTTTTGTCATTTTTTGTTCCTTCCTTGTTTTACGCATTCAAGAAGCCTAATCTTAATCAAATGAGTGATTGATGCTGATGGGCAAACGGGCAAGATCCAAAGAACCCAATTCGAATACTCGATAACCTAATCCAATAAATAAAGGTTCGACTGGGACTATTCCTGGATCCAGACCTTTGAAGGTCTAGATATTTGCATGAATACAACTTCATGAAGGTCTTAACACTCATCGACAACCTCTTATTATCTCAGTAAGCACTGCAACCTTCAAGTCGGGGGCTTATGGTAGAGATAAAGGTTATTGAGGAAATCCTGAAGGTAGCTGGACTATCTAAAAGGTTTCCAGACCACCTCTGAGGTCACGAGACCTATTTGAAGGTCTCTAGCAAGCTCTATAAGACTCCTAGACAACTACAAAGTCCCTAGCAAGCTCTACAAGTCTCCTAGACCTCATGGAATGTTCTCTTAATAATTCTTGAGGTTCTTTAAGAAACGTATCACAGATGAAGAAGGAAACTTATTAAAAATATCATTACAAGATAGATGGTATATACTTCTCTAAATAAAATAGGATTACAAGGAATACTGGTTGATTCTCATTAAGAAACTACTCTTAATTCTAAGGGAGTCAATTATCTTCTTAAACGAATCTTGGTCACATATCACAGGTAATCTTTTTCTAATCCAGAATACTCTTAAGGTTGATAATATAATTTTGAATGGAGAAATCACTGACTATCTTTGACTTTTATTCCATACAATCTATCCTAATTTGATTGTTTGAGTTATTCGCATGGAAACAGTTCAATCGAGTAATCTTATCTTCTTTCTTTTTTCTTACAGACACCATTTCGATAGGGTGACCTAAGGTCCATTTCGAGCTCCATCACTTCTGGCACAATTTGTGGGAAACTTACAAAAAAAGCTTCGATGAAATTAAAAATTTTAACCTTAACAGTAGGAGACGTCCACGAAGAACATATCCTGGAAGAACCTCTAATTTATTTGATGCTTCGTTCTAGCATCTGATTAAAATATAATGCAATACTGTCCCTCTAAGAGAGTAACAAGAACTAGGCAAGGCCCCCGAAACAACCCATTTTGGCTCAGAAAATACGGCATCGAAGTGACCTTGTACCTTATAGGGGTCAAGGGGAAGCCATGCCATAGTGCCAAAGCATTTGCTAGAGAGAATGGTAAATGTTCTAGAAAATCTCACAAATAGAAAAGACTACATCTCCACAGGGAGGATTCAGTCACACACTCAATGAATAGAATTGAGGCCTATAAAGGTCATAGATCAAAGGGACGAAAGGCTCGAAAATACTGCTGAGAGATCTGAAATTGCTAGACAAGATCCAGATGCTCAGAATGGTGATGATTAGACATCAAGAGCAACCTTAGAGAAGTCTTGTGAGAGAAATCAAAGCAAATCAAAGGAGGTCCAAAAGAGTGAGAGGCACATATGTGGAATCTCTCACAATCTCCTTATAGATAAGTTAAAAGATAAAAGCAAGTCCAAAGTTTTCTTGGTATTCTAAATTAGGCTTCTGATTTTATTCATAATCTTTCTAATTTAAGAAAACCCTTTCAAAAATTACTTAAAAAAAAGATAAGATATTTGAGTTTAATAAATTACTAATAGAAAAAGTCAAAGAGATAAAAGAGAAGTGCAAAAATCCACCTAAGTTAGAATTAGCAAAACATGAAGATGATTTAATATTAGAAACGGATGCCTTTGAATATGGATGGAGTGTAATCTTAAAAAAGAAAGATTATGATGATAATAAAAATAAAATTGAAGAAAGTCTATGTGGATATTGCTTAGGAACATTTACAGATACTCAATATAGATATCATATTAATGAAAAAGAGCTTTTAGCAGTTGCTAAAGTTGTCAGAAATTATATTATTTTTTACTCCCAAAAAGATTTACATTAAGAACTGATAATACAAAGGTAAAGCCTTTTATTTCAAATAATTTACTTTCCAAACCTGAGTACAAAAGATTTATAAGATGACAAACATTACTTTCTGAATATTCTTTAGATATTAAAATTATAAAATCTGATAAAAATATTTTAGCAGATTTTCTCATTAGAGATGGTCGAATTCATAAAAAAGATAATCGATATGATTGAAGAAATGGATAAATAAGTAAAATCCATCCAGCATAATATATCCTACCTTATAGATATATCTAATCTTCTTGGTGTTTCATCCGAGGTTAAAGATCTCCTTCAGGCAGAGTGTTCTATGATTACATCTAAGTTAAAAAATTATTCTGCTGCAAAGGACATTACTGATAGTTTGTTACAAAAAGTGGAATTAGAAAAAATTGAAGATTCTTCACAAGAAGACTCCACCTCCGATTCAGGAAAAGGAAGGGTAATTTCTCTCAGATCTGAATTCATTTTAAAACTTATGAAATGATGCCACATGCAGTAGAGATTCAAATTAATTAGATGAAAGAATTCTATGCTCGACCTGATAGTGATACCAGATATGTTGATTGTTCTGGAATTTATCCCAGAATAAATATTCTTCAAGATTCTTCTCCCAGAGAAATTAGATATTGGTATGATTTTAGTGCAGTCAATTCTATTTTCAGCAAGCCACCCGATTTTCCTTAACTCAATATGTTACCCTCATGGGTAAGAGGAGTTAAAGATGGTTACTTTTACAATCCTACTATAGGTCCAAAGGATATTTTAGTTTTAAAATTTTTAACTACAAGAAGCAATTTTTATAAAGAAGAAAGATATATTGCATATCATTTTATTCAAACTTGAAAAGAAGATAGCTTTATAATCTCTCCTTTTGAATTCGAAAAGGAATATGAAAGATTTGAGGAAAGGGATATTCATTACGGAAGAGCTATTGGTTTGTGTGTAATCCTACAGGGATTAGAAAAAGCATTCAAAAAAGGATTTCGTACCTATGGAGGAATGAAGATGTATTCTTTTGTCGTGATTTCTAAGGCAAACGTAGCTGGAAAATTAAGATAGAGACTATTTAAGAAGAATTCAAACATGATCGACACAGGAAAATTAAGATCGACTCCCCAGTCATAGGAGAAACTTTGTCAACTTTGAAAACATAAAAGGGGTACCTGTAAATTACCCTCCCCACTGAAAGAAAAGATAAAGGAGATGTCAGTATCAGAATGACTAAAGTTGACAGATAGTGAAGAAGAATCTTCACCTTTATAAAGTTTATTGTCGTATGCAGGATTATTGTAAAAGTAGTTTGTCTCTTTTTAATTATTGTACTTAATATTTTCTATCTTAAGTCCTGATTTCAAATCCACTAAGAATGAAGTTCATAGTTTAAGTCCATGATCTGCTATAAATAAGGTATATCTCTTTGAAATGAAGAAGCTGAGAAAGAATTCATCTTAGAGAGAGAGAGAAAGAAAGTATTTAGTATGTCTATTTCTGAGTTCATTTGTAATAGACGAGCTTGTATTTTATCTATATTTAAATAAAATATTCAGTTAAATCTTTCTATAAACCCCTTAGATCCTTATAAATCTTTCAATTAGAGATCTCCAATAAGCATTTCTATCTCTATACACCTTACACCTTATGGTAGGAAATGAATTAAGGCTGTGCTGGCTTCTTCTAAAGGACTTTCAAAGATAGTTACATGTTTCCAGGTTGGAGCTGAAACCCTCACTAAAAGATTCGAAAGATACTCGGGAAAAAAAAAGGTCAAAGCGGAATATTGAGGTAAAGAAGTGTGTTGGACCTATCTAATTTTAAGAATTATTAAGAGATCTGATTGTTTAAAGAATTTAAAGTATTTATATCATATATGATTATTACACTTGAACTTATTTTTATTGATGAATATTTTCTTTAATATGTATCAAACAAGATAATATGTTACAAAATTTAATAATGTTGAACAGACAAAATTCTGATTCTGAAACTGGTATTAGAGCAACAGCTAAGATTAATATAGACAATATTGAAATAAATATTAATAAAACTCATTATACTGTAGATATATTTTTAAATTTTATTGATACAAAACTTGAAAATCATAATAACTTAAATGATGATTCTGAATTACAAGTTGATAATGTACAAATAAGATTTTATAATGATAATCAAGTTATAGATGATGATTGGTAGTTAGATGATTGATATTTGATTAAGATATGGACTGTGATAGGTGTGATAAGTTGTTTGCTAAGATAAGAGAAGCAGAAGATAGATTATACTGCCGCAAAAATGAAAGAGAATTTTGGCAATTTAAGTTAAGTTTCTCTGAACTAATTTTAAAAGATAGAGACTATTTAAGAAGAATTTGAAGAAATTTGGAAGAAATGATTCTTAACCACATGAGATTAAGAAGTAGAAGAAATGATTCTTAACCATATGAGATTAAGAAGTAAAAGAGCTAAGTTAAGTAAACAATTAAATAAACATTATAGAGACATACACCTTCATGATGGAGTACAAGAAAAACAAAGTTGAAAATTGTCCTTTAAAAACAGAAAAAGATTTAATATAAGTACAAAAAATGATTATACATTATAGTAAAAAAATTTAAAAGGAATTACAAAAAATCAGATAATTATTAGAAGAAAACAAAAAAGAGAATAATACACCTCAAAATCCCATATCACAACATATAAAGAAAATAAAAATTCCTGAAGGATATAAAGGAAATAACTTAAAATGGTAAATTCAGACATTGAATTTGAAACAGATCTATGTGACGTGGATAATCTAATAACTCAAATCGGAGAATTAAATTGAAAGAAAACAATGATATTTTTATAAACTTAAAACTTGATCCAGTTATAAAATCAAGTTCTAGTTCTAGTTGGAATCCTAATATTACTGATATTTCTACTACTAGTGTTGATCAACCTACTATTAGAATAAAAATTTTCTTTTGATAAACCTACAAGATGTAATGCAGGAATTTGATCCAGTAATAAACCACCAGAAACATATACTCCTTTGGGAAGCATGAATAAGGAACCAATTAATCCCTTTGGAATTTACCTTGATTTAGATTGTGTAAACAATATTGAAGATTGATAAATGGGAAATAGCTTTAAAAATTGCAGTTCCTGATAATAATACATTTTATAAAAAGAAGTTTGGTAAACAACATATTAAGATTTTGGCAAAATTTAAATGAAAATACTAAAAACGATATTTTTTGAAAGGATGAAAATATGGCAAATCTTATAACAAGAAGCAGTAATATCTTACCTAAGTAAAACTTAACAATTCTTCCGGATTTCCTTCTTTTTCTTTTCTTTTTGCTTCTTCTTTACATTATTAAAAATTCCCTTTCATCAACTCATTTGTATACTTTTATACTTTACAGTGAATAACTGAATGTCAAAAATATAATTAATTTTAATAATTTTTTTAGATCTATATCGTGATTAAATTGAACCCTAATAATTTTTGTTGTTGTTCTCATCATCATCTATTCATTTTGAGTCATGATATTTTTATGTATTAAATATTTGAATTTAATATGTTATAATTTATAGAATATAATCATTCTACAGAATCTTAAAAAAAATTTAAAAAGAAAATTAAAAAAAAAGTATTCCTATTTTTTCTTCTGTTATGTCCACTCTCAAGAGGAAGACCAGAAAAAATGAAACTTTAAAAGAAATTAGAAATAGAAATAATTTGACGGAAATGGATTTTTATAATATGATTCTTATAATTAAAATACATGATTAATGTTGCCTTCAGTACAAATCCAATAGCGTTTGAGATTATGACACGTGATTGTAGATTGATTTTGCACTCTTAAATAATTAATTAGTAGTATTTTATGTTTGTGTAAAAATTAGGATAACTAAATTCAAGAGAACCAACATTTTTCCTTTGTTTATTTGAACCTAAACAAATAATTTCAGGAGAAAAGATAAAAGAAATGTGGATAAATAACTTTTGATAAAGGGTACTATACAATACTTCTTCCTTTTGGAATTGAATGTTCACGTTTCTATTTTGAGTTATTCGAAAATAAATATCCTATTTCCTCGATTAGTTAAAATCTTCTTAACAAAATGATATCGCTATGCATAAAATGAATTTAGAAAATAAATTTTCTTAAAATTTGATATTAATTTTCGAATGGAGGGAGCAATAACTTGTATTGGGCATTTAAAAGGTGAAAACAAATTCACTAAGGATCTACCTTAATAGTTCTAAATTTTTCAAACATAAAAAAATGAAATAATAATTTGTTGTTTATTGTAGGCTTCTAATAGTGTGATGTACTAGTAAAATGATATAATTTGTATTATCTTGCTTTCATATGTATTTATGAGATTGATTTTTTTACATCTAGTATTTCCATGAATAATACTATCTGCCTTTTGGTCATTAAGTATATGACTTAATAGTAAAACCCTCTTGGCTATAGATGTATTATTCTAAATGGTCCATATTCGATTATTATTATTGGAATAATAATAAATTAAGAATAGTATGTAATTTTACTGATGATTACGTTTTACTGATCATGAATATGGGATATCCGTAGACCTAACTTAATAATAATAATAATAATATCTTCACTGAGTAAAACTTAACAATAATAATTTCATCCGAATTTCTTTCTTTTTGCTTCTTCTTTATTTTTTTTCCTCTTTACATTATTAAAAATTCCCTTTTATCGACTCATTTGTATATTTTTATACTTTATAGTGAATAACTGAATGTCAAAAAGCAATTAATTTTATTAATTTTTTTAGATCTGCATCGGGATTTAATTGAACCCTAAGAATTGTTGTTGTTGTTGTCATCGTCATCATCATCTATCCTTTTTGAGTCATGAAATTTATAAAAAGATTTATAGTATAACATATTGTGTTAAAAAATAATTTTTATGTATTAGATATTTGAATATAATATATTATAATTTAAAGAATATAATCATTCTCTAGAATCTTAAAAAAAATTTTAATAAAAGAAAATTTTAATAAAATTATATTCCTGTTTTTTTCATTTGTTATGTCCACTCTCATGTGGAAGATCATAAAAAATGAAACTTTAAAAGGAATTAGAAATAGAACTAATTTGATGGAAAAGGATTTTTATAATATGAATGTATTCATATAATTAAAATGCATGATTTTTTCAAAAATGTTGCTTTTAGTACAAATCCCATAGCTTTTGAGATTATGACACATGGGTGTAGACAAATTCTTTAATCTTAAATAATTAAGTAGTAGTATTTTTTTGTATGTATAAAAATTAGGATAACTAAATTCAAGAGAACCATCATTTTTCCTTTCTTTATTTGAACCTAAACAAATAATTTCAAGACAAAAGATAAAAGAAATGTGGATAAATAACTTTTACTGAAGGGTACTATCTAATACTCCCTTCTTTTTCAATTGAATGTCCACATTTCTATTCTGAGTTGTTCGAAAATGAATATCTTATTTCCTAAATGAGTTAAAATATTCTTAAGAAATTGATAATGCTAAGTGTAAAATGAATTTAGCCAACTAATTTTCCTTAAAATTTGAGCAAGATAAAATTTCATATTAATTTTTGGATGGAGGGAGTAACAACTTGTATTGGGCATTTAAAAGGTGAAAAAAAAATCCACTAAGGATCTACCTTAATAGTTTGAAGTTTTTCAAACATCAAAAATTGAAATAACAATAACAATAATAATTTTGATGTTTCTTGCAGGCTGAAAAGTGAATGGATCCGGTGAAAGGAAATAGATGAGCACAAGCGTAAAGTTGTTACTCATTTTTATTTCTTTTAAGTTCCATTTTTTTATTGTTTTTCGTCGCCAAACTTAAAGGCGGATCATCTTTTTGTTAAAAAGAAAAGAAAAAAAAGGAATCCACTTTTGAAAACATGGTAGCGGGTTGCATTGAAATTAATTTTTTTGGTTTTAATTTTTTATTTTTATTCTACTATTTTTCTGTTTCCAATTTTCTCCTTCTCTAATTTGGTCATATAAGGTCATATTTCGGGGCCTCTTCTATCTCAGACTTAATATCTTACAAGAATTGTATGCCTTTTTTTGTTAACTAATCATTTATATTTAATCATAAAAAATTATCAAGATTTCAATATATATATTTTAAAAATATTGAAGTTTTAATTTTGAAATTATACGGGTATATATGGATGATATTTAAACATTCATAGATGTTGGGATTTCTATAGATCTAACTTAATAATAATTATTATATCTTAACTAAGTAAAACTTAACAATAATAATTTCTTCCGAATTTCTTTCTTTTTTCTTTTCTTTTTGCTTCTTCTTTATTTTTTTCCTCTTTACATCATTAAAAATTCCCTTTTATCAACTCATTTGTATACTTTTTTACTTAAAAAAAAAAACTAGTTTATTACATGAAACAAAGTTACATAATTCCAGGTGACGGTGGAAACAAATCCACTTCTTACAGATTTAACTAAATGAACGTAAGTTAGTTGTAAAATTGCGATCTAATTTGCATAAGTCAATGGCAAAATATGGTAACGACCCAAAATTGTCATAAGTACTGTTCTTCTTTAGGAAGCAACTAAGATTTGCCAAGAAATCTGCCACTTGGTTTGCTTCCCTATAGATATGAGTAATTTGGAATGAACATTTGGAGAGTAGAATTGCAATCTCTCTTAGGATTTTGTGGAGCTTCCAAGGTGTGGCAATTTCTTTGTTTATCATATTGATGACTAAATTTGAATCGGATTGAATTTCCAATTGTTTCCATTGCTTTTGGAGGCAAAGTTGCAGTCCCAAAAGTAAGGCATGTGCCTCAGCTTCAATTTTCGATTTAATCCCCAAAAAATAAGAAAATCCATGCATGAAGAAGCCTTCATTGTTCCGGAAAACTCCTGAAGCTACAACTAAACCCGGATTGTTCTTGGATGCTCCATCAATGTTCAAGATCATAAAATTCCTGCTTGGCCTTCTCCAAATCACAGCTTCTACTCATGATGGGATTCTGCTGCTTATCTGTCTACGGCCTTTGTTGCTCAGAAATGTTTCCAATGTAGGTAAATTTTTGGTTTGTCTAAGTGAATAGATCTGATGGTTTATTTTGTGGATTATTCTGGCTGAAGAGGACTCTTCTCCATCGAATGGTGATTTGCATCTTTCCAGAAAAATTTCCCTGCAAATTAGAACTATGATGATAATGACCCACGGCTCTAGCTCTTTAAATGAGAGCAGCTCGTTCAGTTGAGCATTAAGGTGCAAGTTGCTGATGTGTCAGATGCCAAGCATTTTGCTATAGTGATCCCATATTTTTTCTGCAATGTTGCAGCGATTGAAGAGATGTTCCATTGATTCTTCCGCCACTAAGTGGCATCTTGATGGTAGGTGAAAACCCAGCCGCTTCCTTACATCGTTTAGTGCAAGGAAATTCCTGCTTAAATGCCACATGAAAACAAGGCAGGTTAGAGGGATTGATTTGTGGAAGAAGGTTAGTGGCTGACCTGTATTTGCATTCTTTTCTTTCAGCTGCAAACAAGAAGCAGTGGAAAATTTGCCATTTGATGTAAGTGACCAAATATAAGTGTCGTTTGAGCATGAGAGATCCAGTGCAAAGGTGGTTATTCTGGCTTGGATTTCTGGAGGAACTAACCGCTGTAATAGATTGTTGGAAGTAAACGTTCTTAACCCTTCCTGAAAAGATTGGGCAGCCTAGATATGTAATGGGTCCATTGCTAGGTTGGCAACCAGTTATTTGTTGGATCTTATTTTTCTTCCCAATCGACTTATTATGAGGGAGATATATCTCACTTTTGTGGAGGTTGATCTTTTAGCCCGAGCAATCTTGGTTGAAGTTTAGGAAATTGATCAGTTGATGTAGCCCTCGCTTCAGCCCTTCAGTGAAGATTATCATATCATCTGCAAAACCTAGGTGAGAAATTGGATGTCCCCTTTTAGCACTAACAAACTCCCCAATTTGGCCTTCTTGCATCACTTTATTAAGCCCCCTAGATAAAACCTTTGCTACTAAAATAAAGAGAGTAGGTGAGAGTGGGTCTTCTTGTCGTACTCCACTTCTTGAAGTAAAGAAACCACACAAATTTCCATTGACATTCACAGAGAAATTATTGAAGCACAAATAATTCTTAACCAAATTTATGAAGTGTTCTTTGAAGCCAAATTTCTTTAGAACTTCAAAGAGAAAAGGCCACGAGACTCGATCAAAAGCTTTGTACATGTCCAATTTCAAAATAACATTACCTCCTCTTGTCTTCTTGTTTAAAGAAGAAAACAGCTCTGAAGCTAATAAGATGTTATCTGCAATGTTATGATCTTTCACAAAGCCTCCTTGGTTTGGGCATATAATGGTAGGGAGTAGATGAGTTAGTCTTAAGGATAGAACTTTGCCAATAATCTTCAACGAGAAGTTGCAGAGACTAATTGGTCTGAAATCTGTGAATGAGCTGCAACTATTCTTCTTGGGGATCACTATAATCTGTGTTGCGGAGATTTGTTTAGGTATTGTCACACCTGCCCAAAAATCTTTAATGGCTTGAACCACATCTTCATTAATAATGTCCCAATATTTCTGATAGAAAGTGCCCGGGAAGCCATCCACTCCTGGAGAGCTAGAGCCTTCGAGAGAAAAAACTGCCCTTTTTACCTCGAAGGCTATTGGAATTGAAGATAGCTCTCTATTGATGTCGTTGGATATTAATGTGGGAATGTCACAAGTAAAACTTTTTGGGTTAGGTAATCAACTTGGCTCTGCTTGCATCAATTCTTCAAAGTTTCTTATTGCTTCCATTTCAATTTCCCTTGGATTTTCCAGCCATAATCCAGCAGCATTTTGAATTATTGATCTGCAATTTTATCTTGTTCACATGTCACATTTTGGAAAAATAAGCCGTGTTGCCCTCTCCTTCTTGAAGCCATTTCAGCCTTGCCTTTTGTTTCCAAAAGAGCATCTCATTATGGGAATGATAAGAAAATTCAGCCTTCTTTACATGTAGGTGGCATCTATTTTCAGTTGTGGGATCTTCCATATATTTCAATTCTTCTTCATGATATTTTTATTCAGCTTGCTGAACATTTGTCTGAACATTTCCAAATTTCTGCCTGTTCCATGCTCTTAATGTCCCTTTCAATCTTC
>JAWZTD010028497.1:0-15566 GCA_035221335.1 Echites panduratus
CCAATTCAACAAATGCAGGATAATTTATAGAAAAATATTGCTCCCAACCAATGTTTACACCCCATAACAACATCTTTTGATGTAGCTTTAGTCCATAGTGCATCATTGTCTTGAATGATTTTTCCAAAATCATGAAAAATATCTTCATATGTTTTAGATTTGATCAAAATATCATCCACATATGCTTAAACATTTCTTAACAAAGGCATTCTTCTATAACAAAACAGACCATGCGGGGTGACAAAAGATGTTTTCTCCTCATCATCCAATGCCATCTGGATTTGATGATAAAATTATGAGTGTCCAAAAAACATAAAAGTGAAAATCCGGAAGTTGCATCTACCAATTGATCAATCTTTGGCATTGGAAATGGCTTCTTAGGTATAACCTTATTTAAAGAGGTAAAATCAATACACATACACCGAGAACCATCAGGCTTCGGGACCACAACTGGGTTGGACAACCATGAAGGGAATTGAAAATGTCTAATTATCCCAGCTTGTAGTAAATCCTTTGTTTTAGCTTTAATTGCTTTCTGTTTTTCTAGGCCAAAAAATCTTCTTTTTTTTATCATAGGAATAGCCTTGTCAGGCACTCCCAAACGATGTTCAATGAATGTTCTAGGAATAGAACCCATTTCCATTTTTGACCAAGCAAACACATTATAATATTTTGCCAAAAGTTCAAGCAACTATTGTTTTATTCGAACAAGCAATGCGTTACCAACCAGCACTTTTCTTTCAGGATGAGCAGCTTGAATTTGAAATTCTTCTAATTCTGTAGCTAGCTCAATTCTTTCATCATCAAGCTCTGGCTTAGGCACCACAGGCTTTGCATTAGATATAGTTGTCTAATAACATGTATGTTCAGCCTGTATATCACAAGTAATGGTATAAAATTTATCTGCTTCAGGTACCATTAACATATTTTGAAAAGTGTTAATCTGAGCTTGCATTTGATTTAGTCCCGGATTACCCCAAATCACATTATATGCAGAAGGCTAGTCAAAAACAACAAATCCAGACTGCACCAATGGTTAGTTTTGTCACCAATGAATTTTCAGATTAACTGTGCCTAGAGCCAAGTTATTTCTCCTAAAAAACCAATTAATGGAATTCTGTTAGATTTAATCGAAGAATCAAAAATTCCCATTTTGGAAAAAGCATCACAAGAAAGGATATTTGCAAAGCTGCCAGTATCCTCCAAAATCCTTTTCACTAAGCATTCTTGAATTGTCATTGAATGACCAAAGGTATGCCATCATTTATCACACCTGAATAATTCAATTTTTTTGCCTCTTTTCTGGACGCTTAGAAAATTGTGAATGAACCCCAAAAATCATATCAATCACGAGAGGAGCTGCACACTAGTCATTTGTCTGTGCATTATCATGCTGCTGGACATGATTGACACATTTTTGAAGTTTTCCTTGTTGAATAGCTTTTTCAATTTCTTATTTTAGCTAAAAACATTCATCAGTATAATGCCCATCTCTTCGTGAAACATACAATAATGATTCTTATTTCGCTTTTCCACTGGAGTTTGGGTCGGTTTAGGGGGTTGCAGAATACAAAAACTCTCTATTTGTTGAAGAATCATAACCCTTGGGGCATTCAGGAGTGTAAAATTGGCATTGTTTCTAAATCCTCGATTTTGACCTAAAGGATTGTTCTGCAGTCCCTTAGTAAGGGCATCCGATTTTGCAAAATCATCCAAACACTTAAGAGCATAAGTAGGATTCTTATCCTAAAGCACCGATCAGGTAGGTGGCTGTTGATCAGGTTTTGCTGTTTGTCCTGATCCATAATTATTTATATTTGTGTTGTTGGAATTTTGATATCCCGAAAAATTTCTTGACGTTTGAGAAAACTTCTGCTTCTTTCCACCCTTGTTTTCATTATAGTTTTTGGAAAATTCTTGCATTTCATCTTGTCGAATCACCCTCTTTGAAATAATGGATTGTTCTACACGAATCAACTTGCATACTCTATGTAAAAGTTCAGCACTTGTCGTTGGAGGATCAGCATATAACTTCTCAAGCTGCTTACTAATCTTCAAGCCATGACAAAATGCTTCAATAACTGGTTCTAAACAATTGGGGACCTTTCGGGCTTCAGCATTAAATCGGTTCCAATAATCATTCAAAGTTTCATCCTTCTTTTGACTAATATTGAGTAAATGTGACTGTGGCTTCATTTGTAATGAAATTCCAGCAAATCGATTGATAAACAACTCCTTCAGCTTAGCATATGAATCAATACAATTGTTAGGAAGATTAGAATACCAGTCCAAAGCCTAACCAGTCAAAGTGATGAAAAATGCACTGCAATATAAAACATAATCAGGATCATAAAAATTTAACAAAGCATTAAATTTGGTTAAATGTCTTCTTGAATTAGTTGATCCATCCTATTCTTTAAAAGATGGCATCTTGAAGTCCTTCGGAACTTTCCCATGCCGAATATGTGGTTGTAAAGGAGCACATTCATTTAAAGGGAGAGTCGGGATAGCCTTCAGCTTCAGCATCATGGTAGCAACTTGTTCTTCCAACTTATTGACCTTATCTTTCAATTAAGGGGCAGGAGAGGGAACATGAGCAAATGAAGGAGCGTTCGGGTTCTGTTGATATCCAAGGTGTGGATAATATGGATACTGATGATATTGTGGTCCCATAGATGGCACATAGGGAGGGTGACAGGGAGGGATATTATCAGGCAAGACTGGAGGGGGGCGAGTATATGCTTTGCTCCATCATCATCGTCATTTCTTTTGTCTTCATTCTCATGGCCAGAAGATCCAGCACCTTCCTGGATATCAATCGGTTGAGGAAGAATCTTCTGAGAAACCAAATATGCCTGAAAAGCTTCATAATGTTCCAAGGCTAATTTGATTTTTTACAGGATCAAAGACCACTGGCATGGGAATCTTAGGAGAAGTCTGGATAGCCTTCGATATTTCTTGCCTGGATACTGAAGGCGTTTGGGATGTTGTCCCCATAAAGGGATCCAATGGAATGTATTGTCCAGAGATAATAGGACTATCAGTATTCTTCAATAAATTTGGATCAACTGGAAGAAGATCAGTAGGAACGGTTGTTGTTGGTTTACATGATGAAGGATGTGCAGAGTTTATAGTTTTCATGGTTAAATGATTCCTGAGCACAATGGGCTCCAATATGATGTTGTTCAACAAATGATAATTCAGTGTGATAAAATTATATGGTTTGGGGTGATTTCCAAGCCTTCGGGTTCCTAAACATGATCCTTCTGGTTCCTGCAAATAAGGATAAGGAGGAATAATTCCTCAAAGGCCCTTCGATGATTAAATCAGATGGGAATTAAGTTGATAGAGAGAGAAGCTCTGGTTTACAGTGAGAATCACATAACTGTAAATGAATGAGAATCAAATAACTGTAAATGAATTTTGATTAGAGTATTTATAGAGAAATAATTTCTAGGGAAAAGAATAAACAAGTCAAATATGAGTTTGCTTTTTTGCAAGTTGTAAGTAGAATATTAATATTATATTACAAGTGGTAATAAAATATTAATAGAATATTTAAATATGTATTATAATTAATTAATAAATATCAATAAATTTTAATATTTCATATTTATTATATTATAAATGTGTACTATACACCATGTTTCATATGCCTTTTTCTTTTCTAGATAAAAAAACTAGGACATAACACACAGTGTACCATATGCCCTTTTTTATTTTTTATTTTTTTTAGGATCGGCCAAGAAGTAAGCAGATAAAAGATCAAGCAACAGTTATATGGAAATGCATAACTGAGGATGATGATTGAAAAATACAATTAAGGATCGACTAAAGATTACATTAGCCGAAGGTAAGGTTGATGTGATAGGTTAAGTAATAGGAGTGACGTGATGTGTCAAATATATGGGGATTTGTGCAAATCTGACTGTATAATTTGAAGTATATCTTTTGGCTATTTGTTTTCCCAAAAAGAATAAAAAAAACTAAGAAAGGGTTTAAAGTAAACACTTTGCTGAAGCATATTGAGAGAGAAATAGAAGAAGAATGCAAAAGCAAAACTTCTCGATTAAGAAGATTTTGAAGTGATTTTGGTGCTATGATACCATACTTTGTGAAGAAATTTTGTCGGGTATTGTGTTATCGTGCAAAGGTGAACTTTTTATTGCCATTTCTAGGCTACTAATTGGTAAATCTCTTATTTTATTTTGTAGAGTTGTTCGTGTTCTTGAAGATACTAAGGTATTTTGATTCTCTTTTGCTTGTTTTGTTTTCAGAATTTTGTTTATAAGATGTCTAGTAGTGAAACAAGATCGAAGGATCGGGAGATGAGTCAATCGTCCATAGAGAAATTATTTGCGGGTATGGATGAAGAAGTATCAGAGAGGGTAGAGGAGGAGATAGGAATATCAAGTGAAGAATCGAAGTAGAAGAAGAGATGATTAGGATCGGGTATATCCCTGTAATGGAAAGACCATATAGTACTCGTTATCATTATAGGGAAAATATAATTGTCTATCCCTATGAGTACTTAGATAGGGTGCCTTTGGACTGTCGGCCACCAATTAGTTAATATGCAGAAGAACATAAGGATATGATCAATCCTACATATGATGAGGGAGAGGAAACAGGAGTTCAGCAATATCAAGGTACAATTCATAGATTTAGCAATGTAGTAAGGTTGAGAGAAGCATTAGATTTACCAGTCGATTGTGAATTGAGAATCGATGAAAATAACACGAGCATAAGGATGCCTCCAAATCGGTTTCTTAGAACAAAGCTCATCTGAATACCATTGGCCAGCTAATTGAGCGCAAGAGAGAGCTGGAGAATTGACTAGATGAGGAGATAAAATTAAGCAAGAATTGGTAGAAAATTGCTTTGGAAGTGAAAAGCCATTATGACGATGAGAAAGGGGATCTTCTTGGGTTGGTGCCGAATTGTGTTCTTGAAGAATTCTTGAAATCTAACCGCTGCAAGCATATGTGGGATCGAGTAGCTTACAAAGATATAAAGATTGGATTTCAACTTATAATGGATGATATTCAAGCACAAGGCATAAAGGAGTATAAGCCATCATCTGGCATTGTTGGAATTTTAGAATCTGAAAAATCATATCCGCTACCTTAGGAGGAAACTTTTAATTTGGGAAATAAGTGCAAAGACTTCTCATTAAATTTTCTTTGGTACTAGAGAAAAAGGTGAGATGTCAGAGCAGTGAAGTAAATTTGGGAGAGGCTCAGGAATTGGCAGAACTTCATGGGCAGATTCTTGAGAAGGTGCTAGTGGCACTTGCATCTTGGGCATTTGTTGTTGCCTCATCCCTTTCCTCCACTTCTGCTCCCTCAGTGCCTTCGATTTAAGATTGATAGATAGAAAAAGAAAAAAGAATATTATTTTGTTTTAAAAGTTGAATATCTTTTGAAGGATGAATGTAATTAATAATAATTTTATTATTGTTTATTCTATGTTATAAAATATGGTATTGAATTCAATTGGTTTTTGAATTTGCTGTGAATATATATATACATATATACATGTAGAGCAAAATAAACTGAATGTGGATAGATCAAAGATGAAAATAAACAAATAATTGTTTATTATAAACATAATACAATAGTATCATCATATGTACAAGATAAAATAGGAGTAAATTTACAAAAAGGTGGAGTGTAAGAAAGATTGTATGATCTTTTACAAAGAAAGGTTCGGCCTAATACAAGGTGAAAGAGACTAAAAGTTTAAGGAAAAAATTTCCTTAAATTTATAGCATTCCATGTACGAGCTAAGTCATTGTCATCTATATCTTTGAGCAGGTAACTGCCATTATGATTGTCTTTAGCAACGATGTATGGTCCTTCCCAAGTTGGATCAAGTTCGCTTGTGGAATCTTGTGAACGAACTCCATTCTTCCTTAAAACTAAATCTCCAATCTTCAAAGGTTGTGGACTATCCTTTTGGCTATAATAACTGGTTAGCTTCTTCTTGTATATCAATTCTTTAACAACTGTTTGACGGGAGTTTCGTCAAGCAAAACAATTTTTTTTAGCCAACTTTTGATCATTCCATTCAGCATTGAATAAATCAATTCATGTAGAGGAATTGCCAATTTCTACGAGAAGCATTGCATCTGTTCCAAAACAAAGATTGAAGGGGCATTCATGTGCTCGAGGATTAGGTGTGGTTCGGTAATACCATAAAACATTAGATAATTCATCAACCCATTTACTTTTAGTTGAATCTAAGAGTTTTCTTAAACCATGAAGAATGATTCGGTTATCAACTTCAATTAAACCATTGATTTGAGGGTGTGCAACAGAAGTGAACCGGTGATCAATCTTTAGTTGCTAACAAAATTTTGTAAATTCCTTAGATTCAAACTATTTACCATTAAAAGTAATAAGGATTTGGGGAATTCCATAACGAGTAATAATCTCCTCCCAGAAAAAATCTTTTACTTTTCTAGAGGTGATGGATGCCAATCGCCAAGCCTCAATTTGTGAAATGATCAATGGCAACAATGAGAAACTCTCGACCACCAAAAGCTTTTGGAAACGGACCCAATAAGTCCATGACCTATTGATAAAAAGGAATTGGGCAACTCATAGAATGAGGTTCAGTTCTGGGAAGATGATGAATATTGACGTGCAATTGACATTTTTTTGCATGTTTTAACAAGCTTTTCAGAATCATGGTCAATTGTAATCCAAAAATAACATGCATGCATTATTTTTTTAGTTAAGGATCAGCCACCAATATGAGAACCACAAATACCTTCATGCATTTCTTGTAAAATATAATTACCCCCTTCTGGAGAAACACATTTTAAGAGCAGCCAAGAAAAAGCTCTACTGTATAACTGGTTATCCATAACTATATACCAGGAAGAAGATGTTTGTATTTTTCTAACTTCCAACTTGTCTTCAGGGAGAGTACCATAGGTGATGTACTAAAAAATTGGTGTCATCCATGATTGTTCAATATCTGTAGGATAGATAGGAATATTATCAACACTTTTTTGTGTCAAGGGTTCAATCTAAATGCCATCAAGATGAGTTTGGAATTGAATTTTTGATAAAAAATCAACTTCGGAATTATTTTTACAAGGAACATGTTCTGCTTTTTATATAAGCAAAATTTGTAAAATGTTTATCAGCTTCAACAAGATATTTTTGCATATTATCTTCCCGAGCTTCATACTCACCATTAACATGTCCAACCAAAAGTTGATAATTGGCTCGTACAAGGAGATTTTTTATATGAAGACTTTCAACTACTTAGAGACCTACCAAGAAAACTTCATATTCTAATTCATTATTCCTTATAGGAAAATTATATTTTTAAAGCATATGCAAGTCTAGTACCTTCTGGACTAACGAGGATAAATCCTTCTCATTTGTCAAATCTATCAGTATTTAAGATCCAACAATCCTGTAAAGAAGGAATTGTAGTATCAGATAACAATGAATTTTGTGAAGAACAGGGTAATGTACATTATAAGACAAAATCAGCCAAAATCTAACCTTTACTAGCTCATCTAGGGAGATAATGGATATCGAACTCTAAAATTTCAATAGCCCATTTCATCAATCAGCTAGCCACGTCCGGCTTGTGCAAAATTTGTCTGATATGAGCATTAGTCAACAAGGTAATCGTATGTAACTGAAAATATTTCTTTAGTTTTCTTGTCGTGATAACTCATACTAAAAATATGTTTTTCCAATGGTGAGTATCGGGACTCTGAACCTTAGAGAACATGACTCTCATAATAAATCCGCTTTATGTTTGAACCCCGCAAGACACATAAAACAGAACTTATTGTAAACTGTGAGATTGAAATGTGTAAACAAAGGACTTCACCTGTGATAGGAGATACTAGGATCGGTGGAGATCCAAGAGAAGATTTAATCTATTGAAAAGCATCTTCACAAGCAGAAGTCCATTGAAAATTTTTAAAATTTTTAATTACCTGTTAGAAAGGAAGTGATTTTTCACCAGATTTTGACAGGAATCTGTTAAGCGTAGCGATTCATCCTGTAAATCGTTGCACTTTTTGAATATTTGATGGTGATTTCATATCCAGGAAAACTTGAATTTTAGTAAGGTAGGCTTCAATTAATCGACAAGAGACCATATAACCCACAAATTTACCCACTTCAACTCCAAATGAACACTTTTTGGGACTCATCTTTAGGCCTTGTTTCAACATAGTTTGGATTGATTCTTCAAGAAACTTATCATGTGTTAACAATTTGATAAGGATATCATCGACATATGCTTCAACATTTCAAACTAGTTGTGGTGCAAACATCCGGTTGACCATATCTTGAAAATTAGCACCAACATTTTTTAAACCTAAAGGCATCCTAGTATAATAAAATAAGCCTTGAGCAGTGGTGAAGGATGTTTTGTCTTCATCTTGAATGGCCATCTAGATTTGAGGGTATCCTTTATGAGCATCTAAAAAGGAAAGAAGAGAATAACAGACTATAGCATCAACCAAATGATCTGTTCGAGGCATCAAGAAGGGTTCCTTTGGGATGGCTCGATTAAGGGAATTGAAGTCAATGCACATTAGGCAAGTGCCATCAAGCTTAGGTACAACTCTTGGATTTGCCAACTATTTTGAAAATTGGACTCTACGAATGATCCCTTCTCGCAACAAATTAGTCACTTCAGTTTGAATTGCTTTCTACTTCTCAGGAGCAAAGAATCAGAGTCTTTAAACAATAGGAGAATAAGGTTCAAGGATCCCAAGTCCATGTTCAGCAAATTCCCAAGGAACAATGCCTAAATCTTGTACAGTCCATGCAAAAGCGTGTTGATATCTTGCAAGAAAATCCTATAAAGCATGCTTAAGCCAAACATAAAAACTAAGACCGATTGTGATCTTGTGATTAGGAAATTTCGCTGTGAAGTGATCCATTTAGCTTTTTCAAGAGGATCTACTACTAGTGATTCCATTGGTTGTTTGAGTTTAACATCAGGAACGACTTTTGACACTTCCATTTGATAACAAGTATGAGTAGCTTGAACATTGCTATGGATTTGAATAATACCAGTCGATGTGTAAATGGTGAGCCTATTAGAAAAAGTGCTGACTTGAGCTTGCATTAAATTCAAACCAGGTCTTCCCCAAATAATATGATAACTAGATGGAGAATCGACCACTATGAACGCTGCACTTTGTGTTACACAATTTTGATTTAATCCCCACCGAACATGTAAATGACAGATTCCCAACGCGTAAACTATTTCACCAGAAAATCCAAGCGAAGGAACTATGGATGCTTTGATGTTCTCATCCTTCAAACTCATCTTTGTGAAAGCTTCATAATGTAAAATGTTAGCAGAACTGCTAGTATCAACCAAGATTCTCTTAACCAAACAATCTTCAACAAGCAAAGAAATGACCAAAGGAACATCATCATTGATAACTTTTCAAGGTTCTATCTTGGAGTTTTTGTGTGGTTGAACTTCCAAGGTGGAATGAGCACCAGTTATATCTTCGATGACCTTAGGGGGACGAGTGTGTTAAGGAGCTGTTGGTTTATTGACTTGACATGACATGACCAGTATACTGCTTCAATTGACCACGCTGTATAACATTTTCAATCTCTCGCTTTAATTGATAGCATTCATCAGTAGTATGATAAAGATCCTTGTGATACATACAATACCTAATTGGTCACGTTTTTCCGAATTAGCTTGAATTGGCTTGTGAGGATTTATAATGCATTTAGATTGAACTTCATCAGAATCATGGTGTAGAGGCAACTGTCAGTGACTGGAAGAGACAGCTTCAAGTAAGAAAGGATCATCAGGATGATGTGTTGGAGGAATCGCTAAAAAGCTTCACGATGATCAATAGCCAGACACATCTTCTTCGTATTTAGTATGAGGCTTGGGCTTTCGAGGGTGAGTATCAGAAAGCATCAGTAGACTAAAAGTACTTTTGCCCTTAGATGGAACTTGGGAAACAGATTTGTCCGATCGGCCTGGTTGGCTCAAGCTGAGCGGTCTGTGAGGGTCTTTTAAACTTGGAAATGAAAGAAAAAGTAAGTAGTGGATGATCAACTAATTTTTGAGGAGCGGTTGGAGGGCACCAATCATGAGGAGCTGTTTTGGTAGCTTGTGCAACAGGGATAAGGATAAAAGGTTTGTTGTTCATTGTTTATCAAAAGAATAGGCCAAAAAACCACGGTGCGCTCCAATATGTTGTTGTTGAAAGATTGAAGCCCGTATCGAGTTCTTTGTCAACTGGATAATATGTGAAAAGTAAAGGGTTAGAATGAAATTGAGTTAATTCCAATTTCACTCTGATACTTAAATTAACAAATATAGAATGTATATAAATAAAATAGTATTAAAGGCTCTCACAAAAACATCACATTTTTTAAAGAGAACTTGTTATTTTTATAAAACATTTCATCAATGGAATAACAAAGCACTTTCGTTGTAAGAATGTTATGCTACAATAACTTTTACAAGTCACATATGGGGCCATCTTGAATGGTCATTATCTTATGATTTGTTAACTTATTTGATATGATTTCACGTATCATTGTAAAGCTTGTAGAAAAAGGATTACATTTATATAATTGATCCACAAATAAAATGATGTAATTAACTATCTTTTGATGTGTAAATACACCATAATATATCATATGCCTTTTTCTTTTCTAAACAAAAAAGTTGGGACATAATACCCAACAAACCATCCCCTTCAAATCTAAAAAATCTTGAAATCGCGATTTGAAACTTCGGTGAAGTACATGGACAAGAGGTGAGAGCATGCAACGGCCACCGGTTACACCAAATTTGTATTAACTGAACTTCGTGATTTCTGCAAGGAATAATTGTGACTACAATCATTTTTGAACCGTCTGTTCTTTGCCATGGATAGAATTTGTAGATTGTTAACCTAAACGTGCAGTGCAGATCAGATTCTATCATTCTCTTCTATAGAACATGTAGAATGAAAACCTCCCATGAAAAAACGTGCACATCATATAAAAAAAATATATACAGAGGTTATGATTTTTCATGGTGAATATAAATTAGCTAAACCGGTAGTGAGGACAACTTAATAAAACCCATTCGGGGTTCAGCAAATTGACGAGGTGACGTACATGCAAAATTTAAACGGGGAAACGGGAAATTTTCCAAGAAAGTAAAAAATAAATAAACTGGGAGAACAGTTAACCTTTCCATGAACACCTAGCCAAAAATGAGGATGTATCATCCTCCCAGAGTTTACCTTTCCTTGAACACCTCCTAAATACAAAAACTATTCAGCCCAGCCGAAAAGCCAAAAATGAGGATGTATCATCCAGAGGAACTGACAGGCCTGAGAAACACCTGGCGGGCTATCTCATCTCAGAGAATGAAGATGGAACGAACCTCTGCATTAGTAGTAAGCAAATTGGCATTCATGGAAGTTCACTTTAGTTTCAACTTTTGTTAAATCATCCTAGTTTCAACTCACCTAAAGGCTGAGCATAGTGAAAAAAACTCACACATTGTAGTACCACCTCTGCAATGGACTTCGTTGCCTCAACCTCAAATCTGCTATAATGGGACCTTTCCTTGTTTATTGAACTTTGTCTCCTTGATTATAAGGTTAACAGAAATTTTACTAGCCAAGATGCTTGACGGAGCTGGCTGGCGTTTATCCCATCTGAAGCTTATTTTACACCCAGACTTCTAACAACTTCTTTGTATGCATTATGGGCTGCTCTATTTAATGCAATTTCCTTCTTTACGAAGCATTTACCTCTTCCCCTCAGCTGATTGCCAACAATAACCTCGTAGATTCCCTCTTGTGACCAGCAATCAACCAGTTGAACATCAAGTTTATTCTTCTGGCATATCTCAAAAAGCTTCTTCACAGGATTTATCTGAAGCGTTTCTGGTGTAATTATGGGATCCAACATGGCCCTGGTTACCTGGGTAAGAAACAAAATGAAGAAAACTTCGAAATGTGGAATAACTAAACAACATGGAAGTTCTGAATAATCTACATGTGTCTAGTAATAAATATTTTCATGCCATAGCAAGACAGAATTGTTGCAATAAATTAATTCTTGTATCTATCTTTTTTATCGAATACAGCAGTGTTGGAAAATAGTTATTCTGACAGCAGCAAATTAATTCTAATAATGGTATAGCAATACGGTAAATCTTATAGTCACTATTCAACATGAGGATAAACCAACGACGCACTACACTGGTTGAACTCAGAAAGATTGAACCATGAGAGAATCTCAATCAGAGGACTACTCACCGTAAATAACATGATATTTTACACAAATCTTGAATCATGCACACTGAAAAAGAGAACAATTTGGCAAAAGCTACTTTTTATCATAACGAATAGATGTGTTCAACAGATATCTACGAACATTTCAATACATAGTTTGAATGACACCAGAGAGTGAAACTTTAATCGTGGAAATAGAGGAATAATTTCACAGTTGTTCTCAAGTTATACAAGTTCAACCAAACTTCAACACGGGCATATCATGTAAGTTCCCAAAAGATTAAACATATTCCTCTGCCATCACCCGTTAATTGATGGGGAATCATGTAAAGAAAAATTCTGGAATAAGTTCAAATGCTTCTTGTGCAAATTATCTCGTTTCTCTTGCTTCAAGCAACAATTAAAGATGTGAGTCATGAATAAATGGTCGATCAAACCATCCAGCAAAAATTAAAGATGTGAGTCATGAGTCAAACCTTCCATGTAGTATCTATTGAAGAATTGCTGTCAATGAAAACTGCTCCTATTGTCGATTCAACAACGTCAGCTAGCACTTTTGGAGCATCAATCAGACCATATGAATGCACAGGATAATGTGGAAGAGCATTTATAAATGATTGGATCTGCAGTAAGTCATTACAATCACTCAGACACAACAGACCCTGTGCTAAAAAACATTAAGCTCCTAACCAAAAACCGACTAAAATTTCAGATTGAAAGAAACATAAATAATGGGAAAAAGTGTTTTATGGTAGAGAACTGAAAACGAGAAGTGGAATAAAATCAACTAAATTACTCGTGAGGCACAGGATGAAAGTAAAATAATTTTCCAATTCCCTTAAGAATCTAAAACATCCGAAAGAAAGGGAATACTAAAAGATTACCACATAGATAAGCCTTAGAGAAATTAGGCATCAATGAAATTCAAATCATCCCCTACTATGCTTATTAGTCAGAAAGGGAATAAATTACTTAACGGAAAATATGTGCTTAATTTTGTGGAGCTCAGTTTGTGGTAATTTATTACTTCTCAATTCTCTGAAAATAAATGTGGGACACACTTCATGGGTACACTTTTCTAATTCTCCACAAATAGCTATTATGATGAAATGCAACAAAAAAACTATTACCATGCTTGCTACTATTACCATAAAAAGATGTGTAGGTTTCACAAGTCAAGCGAGATTCAATAACAAGATTGTAGGTTCCCAATCAAGTCGTCCAACAGAAATCCTATTTAATATGTGACATTTGAGAAGCTAAGACTTGTCAATATCCTGGTTTGAGCAATTGGATCAAGTTTCTGGCTCAACTAAATTCCATTTCCAGCTGAGCCACAAACCGAAATTTAGCTCAACAAGATTTCAGTTAATACCTGTTTCAATAGTATAGCACCGTATTTGTCCCTATTAATTTAGTCAAGCAGTTGTTGACTAAACTTTTGGTGGTTTTTTCCAATAATAGTTAGAAGGATCAAGTCGTTCAATCGTAATTTGTTTGAGAACCAACATCGCCAAAAAGGTTAAGGATCAAAACACAAAACTGTCCAAAGGTTAGGTCCTGAAACATCCAATTATACTCATCTTGGTTTTACCGCAGGAATTTCTGTTAAGCTGTACCATCTGATAACGGTGACTGTAATTTATGAGAACTGACATCATTAGTACCTATGTTTACTTTTAGTTGATACTAATTTCACTCAAGGAACTAAAGAGAGAAGATCAATTCAAGCCCATTTATAAATTGGTGTGTGTGAGCTCTGATTATTTTTGCTTTCACGCGCAGGTTTACATTAGCTTCCTGTCCCCTCATAAATTTTATACTATAAAGGAGAATAATTAAGACATTCATCTAAAAGAATAAAATAACAAAACGACGAACACATAAAAGTTAACTCAATTATCTAAATTACTTATTTAACATTTTTAGCTTTGACAGATCTGCATCAGGAAGCTAAATGTTGGATGTGGACTTGGCTTCAACTTTCTTTCACAGAGAACCATATCAGATGAAAATCTTTACTCTTTCCCTTTTTTCCACCTTTTCATTTCACCTTCAAACATCCAAGACAATAGTGCAAATAATACTGATACTGAATTTTCTGTGACAAGATATTTTGTGCACATCTTACAAAGAAGGTGATTAAATGGAAGAGCTAACTAACAAGCAATGGTGCTCCAGACCATATTCTAAATTAACTTAAGGACTCAAAAAGATAACTATAATAATTATTGAAGAAAAAAGACCCTGCAACCAGACATCCATCTTCCTCTCTATGTTGCTTGAGCACTCTCAGTGCTCTCATTTTCTCTGTATCATCAATTCTCTCTCCACTCACTCAATTCCCATTCAGTGATGACAATGTGTTGGGGGTGGTTGTGATCATTGAACAAAATGGTGGCAATGTGGTGTTGAGGTGAATATTAAATTGGGATGAATTGAAATTGGAAGAAAAACAAAAAGAATTGTAGTTGTCACAGATGCAGCCATTTGCTACACAAGTGAATGCCACAAAATCTGCAGGAGGAATTTCACACCTCACAAAAACAACCCTGTCATGATGTCTATTTTCAGAATAAATAGCGGAAAAGTTTTAAAAGATTTCTTGATGATAGTAGTATTTTTCATTGGAAATAATATATATATATATATATAAATCATAATGTAATGATCAGATAAGACTAGGGTATAACAAGAAAAAAATAAAAAATGTTACCTTGATTTCATAAAATGTCAATTTTTTCTGAAAAAAAAAAAAAAAAAAAAAAAACCTTCTATTTATTCTTTTGCAGGCAAGTTCAACATATCTTTCATTATCTTGATTTGGTCCCAACTTAATCTTTGAATTCCCTTACATCATCATGATTAACGACAAGAAATCTGTAGTTATAAGCTATGACTAGGTTTTAAAGGTTTATAAATATCCCTTTATAAAACTCTAACTGGTATAGAATTAACAAATATTACAGAAAATAATAGTTGTTTTTCTTTGGTGGGAAGGGACACATTTAGGAGTTATTGTTTGCGGAGATTCATGTGGACGATCTATAGGCTTAACATTCTACGAGTTTGATTTGATAGCAGATCTACATGACAAAAGGTATTTTTGATATCTTAATCTCTAGGCATAGAAAACAATTACAAATACGATGAGTTTGATATGATAGTGTTTTTATTAAATTAGATTTATGTTTTCGCTGCAAGATTCTTACAAAAATGTCATACTTTAGAGCATCGATAAAAATATCTAATTTTATGTTAGAAAGCCAAATCGATTCTTTATTTAAAAGGCCAAATGAGCTAC
>JAWZTD010028536.1:1295-15556 GCA_035221335.1 Echites panduratus
TAGCTTTACTGGCTTCACCCTTTATAAGAATTTCCAGGGAAGTCACCAGAATTAGTATCTCCAAAAGTAGGAGAAGATCTCCAAAAGTAGGAGAAGAGCTCCTCATATATCTCATAACAACTGAAAAAGTTGTAAGTTTTGTAAAGGATAACAATTTCCAATCTACTATGTAAGCAGGCTATTGAGAGGTCCAGAAATTTGTTATTCCGACCTAGAGAAATTTCTATAACTCATTGTGCTTACATCTAGAAAACTCAAACCTTACTTTGAAGCACACCGAATTAAGGTCCTGACAAATTTACCTCTTAGACAAGCTATATCAAAGCTAGAGCTCTCAAGAAGGACTATGAAATGGTCCTTATAGCTCTTCGGATATCAAATTGACTTCAAACCTCGTAGAGCAATTAAAGCACAAGCATTGTCAGACTTCATTGAAGAATGCACCAAAATTCCCATTTATTTCACTAGGACATGGAAATGAGATGTTTGGACCTTGTACACAAATGGTTCAATTGAGAAAGGCAATGCGAGTGTAGGTATTATTTTGGTCAGTCCAGACGGAATAAAAATCCCTTATGTAGTGAAATACAATTTTCCAGCATCCAACATTGAGTCAGAATATAAAGCTCTACTAATAGGTCTAAGATTGGTGCAAGCTCTGAAGATTCGGAAGCTCCATTCAAAGGTTGATTCACAGGTCGTGGATAGCAACATTGTTGGAACCTATGAGGCCAAAGAAAAGAACATGCCCAAATACTTGGAAAAAGTGAAACTTATCAAACTTGCAGTACTTTCTAATAGAGCAAATTCCAAGAAGCCAGAATTTGGAAGTTGATGCACTGTCAAATGTCTTCAAAGACCTCGAAGGGACCAAAGGAGAACTGTTGGTTGAATGCCTGGAACAACCCTATATAGCTACTGAAGAAAACTTGGTGATTGAGGATCACTTGGATTTGAGGTACATTATATACTGATATCTCAAACAAGGAGAACTCCCAAGAGATGACAAAGAGGCTAGGAAGGTCAGAAGATGGGCCCCAAGATATGTACTCGTTAGGGGGTTACGAGGTTTGTCAAAGGTCTTTCACTAGGCCATTACTTAAGTACCTCGGCAAGATGGAATCACAGTATGCAATTGAAGAAGTACATAAGGGAATTTGCTGATCCCATGTCGAAGCCAGAACAATGGCCAAGAAAATTCTCAGAACAGGATATTATTGATTTTTTATGGTATCAGACATAAAAGAGGTAGTAAAGAAATGTGAAAGCTGCTAACTACATGAAAACAAGTCCCATCGACCTCCTGAAAGATATAATTCAATGGGGGCAGTTGTTCCATTTGACGTTTGGGGAATAGACGTTTTAGGATCATTTCCAAAAGCAATGGAATATCTACAATTCCTGATCGAGGCAGTAGAGTATTTCACCATATGGGTAGAAGCAGAACCTACGGCCTCAACAACTTCAAAAAAAGTACGGTTATGGAGAAATATAGTACAGATTTGGAGTTCTACAAGCTATAATCTCAGTTCATTGGGGAACCCTTTAAGGAGTTTTGTGAAAGCCTGGGCACTGAGCAGAGATTAACATCCATGGCTCACGCACAAGCAAACAGATTGGCAGAAGTCATGAACGGGACTATCCTAGAAGGTCTAAAGAAGAGATTAACAGACTTGGAGAAAAAAGGCAAAAAGACCTTATGGCCAGACGAAATTCCCAATATCTTATGGGCATACAGGACTACAATCAGGAAAGCAACAGGAGAAACACCTTTCAACCTATGTTTCGGTTCAAAAGCAGTGCTCCCTATAGAAATTAATCTGAAAACCTTGGGCTCACTGAATACAATTCAGTTCTAAACGAGGGGGAGAGATGGGAAGACCTAGACCTTCTCGAAGAAGCCAGGAGCAGTGCATTAGAAGTTGACACAAGATATAAAAGGCAGATCACAACTCTTTTCAACAAAAGAGTTAAAGTGAGGAAGTTTGTTATGGGAGATATGGTAGTCAAAAGGTCAGATGTAGGCAAGCAAGGACAGTTAACCAAATTGCAAGAAAATTGGGAAGGTCCTTATGTCCTTCAAGAACCACATAAAGGAGAAAACTACATGCTAGCAGACCTCGAAGGTAGGCAATTGCTGAGACCTTGGAAAGGTTTTCATTTAAAACTCTTCCACGCCTAAGTCCTAAAGTCCAAGTCTGATGTTCAGAGATATAGTTTCTTTTATCTTCAAGAAATAAAAAGTCAAGTTTTATGTGGAAACTGGAACTTAGACCTTACGTACCATATGCTTATTCAATCACATTATCAAAGATAGTTTTTGTCATATTCACAATCAAAAGCCAAGAAGCTCTCACAAACAAGAAAACTTAGCGAGATAGACTTTGTTTTTAACAAAAAGCAAAAGAAAAAAGAAGCTTAAGTTGAATGTTTAGAAAAGCAATAAGTACTGTTTTGCTGCAATAGTTACTCAAAAGAGAAAAAAGAAGTCTAAAGAGCTACAATAGAAGTAAGCTGCAGTCAGGCCTTTGGTATTTTTTCCCCAGATCTAGAACTTGTAGGGTCTTGGTTGGGAAGACTAGGGCAATCATTCAGAGCTGCTCCTTCTCTAACTTCTAAAGCTTCTCGTCCCTTGTGTCAAAGTTCGAGATCTCCGAAGACCTCTTCAAAGGCTGGATTATGAACAAAAGAAAAGGGGACTCTGGAATGGATGGAAATGATTTTACATGAAGGATCACAACCAATTATCTGATAAGAGGATGGTAAGTCCATATCTTCAGACCTTTCCAACCCAACATCAGCAGGTTTAGAAGTCTCTACTGAAGGACCTCCAAAACTTGGATTAGAGTAGCTTGGATCTTAAGTCAAAGAGACTTGCATGGAAAAAAGACTTTGGCCTACATTTTTAGTTTGGAAAGCTTTGAGAGCTTCATCAACTGATATACTATGGGGAATGAAAAAGATATTGAAGGTAGGAGTAAGTCATGATACATTTACCCAAGGAGTCAATGTCTATCTCAAGGATTTCAGAAGGTTCAATCAATGGAGATGCAACAGGAATTACATGCTCATTAGAGATATCTACATACTTAAAACTCTATTCTAAAAGAAGACATAAATCAATTTTCTCGTTTTAGATAATATGATTATCGAAGTTGGAAATCATCCTTCTCGAATTCTACACACAATTGCCCTTTGGGACAAAGTCAGCAAGAGAATTTAGATAAGTTACAACTCTCGTTTGTTTCTTTCTTGAAGAAAGGATGATGATTATTTTTCTTTCAACAATTATTTGTACTCAACTTTTGATCTAGAGGGGCATTACGTTGGATATGGAATTTGTTTTTGCTATAAGTCCAAAAGACTCTCCTGGAATGGATAAATTTCGTAGTAAAAACAAATGAAGAACAAGAGATGTGGAGAAACTCTTGAAAAAATGAAATTCCATTATGTAGCCAGATTATGAAAAGAGGAGAGTGCATAAAAGAGAGAGAGAGAGGGAGAGAGAGAGAGAGAGAGGGGGGAAAAAGGAAGTCAAGAGCTTTGAAGAGTCCCCTGCCTTAGCTCGTTTCTTTTGCTGTGAGGCTTCTGATGATTCTGAAGAAGCTATATGGACAAGTTGGTAGACTATAGCATCGAAAAAGGCCCACTCTTTGATTAGAAACCAAGTTTTAGGGAGAAAGACCATAAACTCTGTAAATGGAAGGTCATCGTCCTGCCTGAGGAGCGTCTTCCGTGCAAGCATCGGATGATAAAAAACTTGATGCATCTAAGGATCCAGTTTGAAGTCCTGATTAAGTCCTTGGAGCCTGTCAAAGATCTCCACATATGTAGAAGAAACAATGGGCTCCAACATCCACTTCATATGGTTCTTAAAGGTCCGGGAGGCCGAATCAGGTCTGCTATGAAATTGTTATTCTTGGCGAACCCTCCAGCTCTTCCAGATCTAGCTCATGCGAAAGAAGACTGCTTTTGAGAGACTCGATGAGGCTTTCAATTTGATTCCTCATAATTTGCTCCCTCTCTTCGTAAATGTCAAATAGCTCTCGGAGAGCTTTGCAGCGACGCTTGTTTGCTTGTTCCAAGAAACGAGTAACTGGAGAGCAAATACAAGCGAGTGTCAATATTAAATATATATTAAATTTAAATATTAACTATATTATTTTATAATAATTATAAATATAACTTATATACTAAATAATAAATATTTTCATAATATAATAAATAATAAAAATATTTTTTTACATATAAATCCAATCCAACATAATCAATCATATCTAATAGGTTTGGATTAAACTGATTTAATTGATTCTATTGGAAGGATGAACACATCCAACCCAAACTTAATTGATGAACACACCTGCTTAGAACTGAATAATCTCATCTATATCACGTAATGATTGAGACATTATCTAAATTAGTTTTGGGAATTTGGAGTAAATGTATAGTTAACTTCTATCAAATGTATTCTATAAATTACATAGAGTTACATTATATAGGTTTGACCCCAATCACCATTTCACATCCTTAAGTACAATAATATTACCTATGTTTCATAATATAAGACGTTAGATGTCAATTTACATGGATTTAAAAGTCTTAAATTTAGCTATGTGATGATGCACAAAAATTTAAAAATAGATTTAGGGAAGAATGGAGATTATGAATAATGTGAAAGGAGGAGAGTGTCTAAGGAAAACACATCGACATTCAAGTCAATATCTCCGAGAAAGTCCAAAGCAACGAAGAGAATAGAAACAAGTGAAGGTTGTTGTGTGGGTTTCCTTTTTTTGTAGGAGATATTTCATTATTTTGGATGTAATCTAGATGATAACCCTAAAGGTTAGTACTATCCTTTATGTACTTCCTGGGGGATTCCTAAGTCTTTTAGCTAAACAGGATAGTCATTTTGATCTTGTCGACCACCCAATGGTCCTTTGTAATTGCTCATATTTATTGAGTGCAGAGTAATATTCAAACATGTTTCACGTGTCTAAGCGGATACTCATTTGATGATATTCAGCGATGGTGTTGAGCTCTTTTATCTCACAACATGGCGAGATGGCTAATTAATTGCTGTTAACACGGGATGGACTTTGTCCTGAGGGCATAAAAGAATAGTTCTCTTATCCTACGAGTTCTTCTTAAATGGGCCTTTTACAAGATGTTATCTTCATTTAAGTAATAATGGGCTTGGTTCATTGGATGATTTATTAGAACATGGGCCTTTCAAAATCATTCTGTGTTCGATGATCCAGTTTACCCCCTTCAATAGCCTCCAGACGTATCTCGCTAGAGGTAAGTGGGATGCAGCATGTCTTTAGGTGAGAGATCTTTATCTTACCATCTCCCTTCTTCGCAGGATCAACTATGTACTGTTTCAAACTCTTCAACTTCCACAACAGTGAACGGTCGTTTCCCATTGAATGTAAGATAAGTCAGGTTGCATTAAATGCTTAACAATTTCAATTGAAATCCGATTGGATTAACCATTTCTAGTTGCGCAGCATATCCTTTATTAAAAAGATATCAATAATGATGTTTCAAGTTATTTGAGGCATTTGACTTCCTATAATAGGTAGCACCCTCTTTCCTTCATTTTTACCCATTTTAAATTTCTAGCATAGAAATTGTTTAGAGTATCCTTCTTCCTCTAGCAGCAGTTTCATACTAAATTCCTTTTTGTCTTTTGTTTATGCTTGAGAGTTTTAATCTTTATTTTTCAATCTCGTATATGGATAATTATTAACATTCTACTTCCAAGCATTTTTTGTAGATTTCTTGTTTTTTTGGGTTTTACTTGACCCAAACAAGAACATTGCCAGCAATCCTTCAAAGCACTTTTCTCTTCCTTCAATCTTCAAACGGAAAAGGTACAGTTTGTATTAGTCACATCAATTTATACTGTCAAAATGGTGGCATCTCGAGAGCTCGTTATTAGAATGCTAGATTTAAGGTTATATGAGAAGACATCAGGTCTCTTGTGGAAGTCCTGTAGGGGTATGTGAGCTTTAATGGTGAGATGGGGCTGTGAATATGAATTGGTTATGAGGGAAGGCCTTTGGACGAGCTACTCACTCTGCGGGATCTGATCCTTGAGTATAAGGCCCCTAGGATAGAGTTGAGAGATAAAAGCCTTTTGCAATTTTATTTGCGAGAAAAGCTTTGAGGTGACATTGTACAATCTTTTGTAGAACCTGGCGCCTCGAACACAGTCCCTTTTGGTGCACTTATACAATGAAGAACAAACTCACAAAAGAAAGAATTGATGAGCTGATTCAATGGTTCAAGATTGATACCCACAATAATCGTGCCAACTATTGCACTGAAGTAGCTTTCGAATTACTAGATAACTATGTCCCCATCTACTTTGATCAGTTGGAGAATGGATTTAGGTTTTCGGTGGACCTTTTTAAAGTGGCTTTTATGTCTGCCTGCGATACTACTCTATCCAGGATTCATCTAAACACTATTTGGGCACTGTCCTCATTTATTACTATCTACCAAACGATGAGTTTTGAACCCACACTGGATATCTTTAATGTATATTTCACTATGAGTAGGGGGAGTATTCTGAGTGTCAAAAGTCGCCTTCTTGCCCTTAAGCTGATTGATCCTTTTAGATCAAAAGTGCATAACTAGCACGAGAGTTTTTTCCTCTAGGAGAAAAAAGAAGATTGGCCCTTTAGTTCCATAAGGCATCTCGTTGCTTCTGCGTTGAGGGCTTTCAATGGTATGTTGAAACCTATCGAGGTAAGATTCATGAAGCTGGTTAACTGGGCACTCTTCGGCAATGTGGAAGGAACGAGTACTTAGAAATACCGTTTTCACCTTGGTGCCTTCAAGGAAAGGGACTATGCATTATGTTTGATTAGTTCCTCGGAATGTGTGATTCCCAAAGTCAGCCTGATACCACCTCCGTCGAGGACATGATAGTGGGTGATCCACCAAAATAGGTATTTCATTCCCTCCTTCCCTTGCTTTACCAGAATCAAGTGTACCCCAAGGCCTGGGGGTAATCTGACTAGGTCTTTACCTTCTATCTTTTGTGAATTTTCTTAATTATTAACTCCTCTTTTTATTTGTTGAAATGGTTTCTGCTAAGAGTATGATTGAAATCAGAGTCAAACCGGAACATGCTCCCAACCCACCATGTTATAGATGAAGATACCGGGGATGAGCCAAAGATTTTACTGCATCTGAGGCCATTGCCCACTGAGGATGAACTACAGGTACGAGAGGGAGAGGAGGCTGCTATAGAGTTTGTAGCAACTTAAAGAAAACATAAAGGAAAAGCAGTAGCAGTTTAAAGTCCCAAGAAGAGAGTTGTTATCCCCAAGACTCCTCAAAGACTTAATGTCTCCATTGGAGCCACCGTGTCCACTACTCGAGACGAGGTTCCAAAAGAGAACGAGACTTTTGGGATCTCGCCAGTCAAGGATAGCTTGCCTGCTAGTCCCCAATGGATCGAGGGTGGGGTGAGAGGTGACCTCCCTACTATGATGGAGCTCGCTAGCCTGGTGGAGGAGCCCGCCAGAGATCCCACGAGTTTAACCAACTGCTTCCACTCCCCTTTGGGAATTTGATGATTTTGAATTTTTTTTTGGCCATTCCAAGATAAGGAACCTAAAGCATGCAATGGGCAACATTTCTTTGCTTGCAAAATTGGATTTTACCAATGCCCGAGTGGCTAAACATCTAGGCAGGAGCATGCTGGTGAGGGCCAGCAACGCGGAAGCTCACAAAAGATGTGAGGAATTCGTTCGCGGCCAGGTGATCAATCAAATAGGTTGACATCTCTTAGGGGTATGTTTTCTTCAGTCTTCTTAATCATCTTTACTTATTGCTTAAAACCGAATCCCAAATGTGTTCCAGGTGAGTTCGTTTGTTCTCCATGTTGATAAATAAGGGAAGAAGATTGACAGGGAGATTGATAAACTCAAGAGAGAGGTGAAGAGGCTGTCTGTTGCGGAGGAGGGGATATCTGAGATGAAACGGAAGTATAAAAAGGTCAAGAAGGATCTCGCCAATGCCCTTAAGGAAAGAGATGAGTTTGCTGACCAGGTATCCACTTTTGATATCATTTTAGATACGACTGAGAAGCAACTTCAAGACACTTAGGAGAAGGTGAGGTAATATAATAACGAGATTGAAAGGTCGAAGGAGGTCGTTGATGAGAAAGATAAAATGATTAAAGACTTAACTAAAAACATCTCGGAAATGCAATCTCTACCAGCCCACAATCGACAGCTTGAGGACCTACGAGTTCACTACGAATCCTTGGATTATCAGTAGGAAGTCGCCGAGCAGGTCCTTGCTAATTATAAGGCCTCCGCTGACTTTCAGGACGATATCTCTCACTGGGCATTTTAGTATTATAAGCATTGTATGAATTACATGACTCAGATGCTTTGTGACAAGGTGTCGTACAGCCTCTTCTTTCCACTTTACAACAACTATAGATTGGAGCCCCGTAATAGGGATGGCCATGGTTTTGTAACATTTTTTAAGAGCAAGCTTAAGGAGATTGCCAAGTTTGATTAGAAAGAGGGTAGACCAGTATGGATTTCGCCACTTCCTATGGTCCCCAACTTCTTCCACCTTCAAGCTCTTTGGGCTTAAGGAGGTGGAGAGGCCAGTCAACTGGGAGCCACTCCCAGGGTTGCTGTACCAGTGAACCTATCACCCGTGGCTATTATCCCTGCAAGCCCTAAAATCACCACTCCTTTGCCTGTTTCAAATCCCGATGCTGCCCCCAATGAAGATTGCATTTTGAATGTCCTAGATGAAGCCCCTTTGAGGCTTAGGGCCTATCTTTTTCCCTTGTAATACTGTTTTTATGTTAATGAGAACAGTTTTTCTTTCACACTTGCATTCTCATTTGTTTCATTTCTCCAAGGATCGACTTGAAATTTTAGTCGAGTTGGTCTTTTTTATTCTTCGCCTTTATTTGCGAGTATTTTCTCTTGTTCTCCATCTTGCTTGCTATTTTTAATATAAGAGCCTTGCTAGTTATTTCAATCTCGCTTGTGACTTTTAACTTAGAGAATTTTGCATCTTTCGAGAATTTTATATCTACACAAAGCTTGAAAAGACGATAATTATTCGGAGGCTTGATCGTAAGAGAACAAGGATGAATTTAATTTCACCGATGTCATTAGCACACTTCACAAACAATTTGTTAAAAGAATATAAAATATCATATTCAAATGGCATTTAGTAAGTACTATCTTGCCTTGCGAGGGAAATTGACTACACAAAACATTTTTTCAAATGGTTTGCGTGCCAAGGATTAGGTAACCTTTTCCCATCTGGAGCAAGTTTTAATGTCAGTTCTTCTTCCTCCTTTTGCCTTAGGGAAAGGTCCCATTAACTCCATTCCAGACCATGTCGAATGACCATGAAGGGATTATTCGGGTTTGATGGATTAATAGCAGTTTTAGGACATTACCATATTCTTGGCACCTAAAGCATTTGCTTGTATAATCTTTTGTGTCCCATCTCAACGAGGGCCAACAGTAACCTAAGTGGATTATTCTGTTTGCCATCAATCTAGCCCCAGATGGCCTCTGCACTTCCTTCATGTACTTCCTCCAGGAGTAGAGTCACCATATATGGTGGTACACATCTTAGTAATGATTGTGTACCTGGTCGCTTATCTTTTGAGTGCTAGGGCCTCTTCTTGTTTTCCTAGCAAGCTCCCCATCTTTAGGAAATCTTCCATCTCTTGTACCTAATTAGACATCTCCTGGATTGTTTGGATAGGCTCGAGCGGATTTTCATTGGGGCACAGGATATTGGATGTCAATTTCTCTTCAATTTCGATTTCTTCTATTATCCTGTTGTTAGAAGCTGCCGCTTGCTTGAAGATATAATCCCCCTTCTTGTTATCCTCTTTGGGCACTTTTATAAGCCCGAAGTGTTCGATCTTTTGAATTTCCTACTACACTTTATCACATCATTTTTCTAGGATTTCCTCGTTTCCCTGGGATTCTTCATTTACTTGGTTCACGACCACTTGTGAATCACTTCCTGCCTTTGGTTTTTTAATGGCCAGCTTGGTTGCCTAATCTATCCCCGCCAATAGAGCTTCATATTCTATGTTGTTGTTAGTTCCTTCAAAAGGAATCTCACTCCTTTTTCTGGTATAATCATTCCATCAAGTGAACTTAGAACAGTTCTAACCCCGATGCCCTCTTGATTGGTGGCGCCTTCTACGGATAGAGTCCATAAGTTTCCTGGTGCCTCCTTTGGGTCTCTGGAAGGCATTTCTTGTTTGAAGAAACTAACTCTTCTGATTCTGATGATAAAGTTTCAATGATGAAGTCGGCTGCTAAAGCTTGTCCTTTAATTGCCTTCCTTAGAATGAAATTTATGTCACAAGCACTAAGCTCTATGGACCACTTCAACATTCCCAAAGATGTGTCAGGTTTATGGAAAAATATATTTAGGTGGTGCATTTGTTTAAACGTTTATTAAGTGAGAATCATAGTAAGCCCTAAGCTTTTTAGCAGCAATAACTAAGGCTTAGGCTAATTTTTCTATATTAGAATATAGAATTTCGACCTCATGAAATTCTTTGCTTACATAGTAAATTTGCAATTGTTTATTGCCATCGTCCCTAAATAAGAAAGCTGTTACAGTTGAATCGAAAGCTACAATATACAAGTATAAGATCTAGAAAAGTTTAGGGCTGGCGAGGAGTGGAAGTTGTGCTAGATAGCTCTTTAAACTATTGAATGCATGCGAACACTAATCTGTCCAGGAAAAATCCTTTTTGGGCTCCTCTGAGTGCCTTAAAAAATGGAAGGCACTTTTCGACAAATTGAGAAACGAACCTCCCCTAAGCTACCATGCATCTTGTTAATTTCTAAACATCTTTTATGCATCTTATCTTCTTCATATTCATAATTATCGAGATTAACCTCGATCCCCCTCTAGGTTACCATGAAGCCTAGGAATTTCCTGGACTTTACACCGAAAGTACACTTGGCTGGATTTAACTTCATATCGTATTTGTTCAAGTTGTCAAACGTCTCTCTTAAGTCCTTCAGGTGATTATCTTCTCCTGAGATCTTGATAACCATATCGTTGATGTAAGCTTCCAAGTTCCCTCCTATTTGGTTTTGGAATACCAAGTTCACCATTCTTTGATATTTAGCCTCAACGTTCTTTAACCCAAATGGCATGAGGTTATAACAGTAAAGGCTTCCTCTAGCTCGGAATGAGGTGTGGATTTGATCCTGCTCATTGATCTTTATTTGATAGTAGCCGAAGAATGCATATAGGAAGCTAAATATCTTATACCTAGCAGTAGAGTCTATAATTGGTAGCAGGTAATAGTTATTTTGACAGGCTTTGTTCAAATCGGTGAAGTCTAACATATTCTCCACTTTTTGGTGGCCTTCTTGACCATCACCACATTGGCCAGCCATGTTAGGTATTTGATCTCACGAATGAATCCACCTTGGAGGAGCTTGGCTTTCTCCTCCTTCATGGCTGCCTCTTTCTTTGGCCCAAACTTGCTGGATAGGTTTGAAAGTAGGGCTGATGTTGAGATAATGGGCCATCACTTTCCCATCTGTCCCAAGCATCTGGTTAAACTTCCATGCAAAGGTATTGGTGCATTCTTTAAGGAGTTCTACTGGTGCCCTCTTTTATCTCTTGTTCAGGGTAAAATGGATTAATGTCCACCTCTTAAAGTTCACTTTTCGCTTTTCCCCAGCCGGAGTTCGCAGGAACTTCCTCAATGATTTATATCGCCATGGGTTTCTTGCCAACAGATGTGTCATCTCTCTTCCTCTTTTTGCTGGCCATTTGGTATTGCAGCAAGTCCTTAGGATTACTCTCTATTGTGAGGATGTGCCAGAAAGACTGTAGCTTGATCTTCTAATGGGGATGGATGACACCATCTCGAAGAAGGATTGTGAGGTTATGCCGAAGATGGCATTGTAGGAAGAATTTAAATGCAAGACAAGAAAGTTTACCATTTCAGCCCAACTCTTATTGCCAGCCCCCTGCCTAATCTTGATTTCGATGCTTCTTTTGACCTGAACCTTATAGTTTGTGAATCCCTCCAAGGTCCCCTCATATAGGACCAGATACGCATCTGGGATCCCATCTCCTTGAAGTAGAAGTAGTAGAGAATATCTCTACTTGCTCCGATATCCACGAGTATCCTCTCAACTCTCCAAGGATCTAATCCCATCATCTCAAAAGATGCATCAATGCTCACCAGATAGGATCCAGTGGCAAAGGTGGGTGCAAGCTTACTTCTTCTAAAGGAAATAATTTCTTCCTTTTCTGTTGTCTTAGCCACGGAGAAGATTTGATTTAGTGAATGAATTTGTTTTTGGAGCTGAGTATTAGATGGGATCGACTAAGTGTTCATATTAATTACTCGCTCCTCTGTTTTGTGGCCAGCTCTCTCGTTAGGTCATTGGGCACCGGCCTTGTATTCCTATAGATATCCCCTTCTCAACAACCTTTCGATGACCAATTTTTAATCGCAGGCAATTCTCAGTAGTATGGCCATGGTTTCAATGGAAGGCGTAAAAACTTTCAAGATCCCTCTTATCTCAATTCTCGGGATTAAAGGGTTTAGGATCATCTAGTAAAATGATTAATTCTACCCTGGGAGTGTTTAGAGAAGAAAGGGTTTTGGTTTTTCTCACCGATCTTTTCCTTCACAATTCTCTCTTCGTGGTGAAGCTAGTTTCTTCTCGGATAAGTGGCCGGTTCCTCCTTGCTAGGAAGCCACCAGCTTCCTCACCACCTCGAACATCTCGGTAATTGATTTGGGTGGCCTTATATGAAATTCTATCTTCAGATAAGTCGACGTACTTCCATGTATAAAAAAATGCAAGGCCACCTCCATACTCACTCCATTAATGTCATCATATACTTTCTTGAATTTCTCAATGTATACTTCTAGGCTTTCTCCCTAGTGCTGCTTGATATTGAAGAGATCTCCTTGATGTTTGGCTAAAGCTTTGGCAATCTTGAACCTGGCTAGAAACTCTTTTTCCAGCGAAGACCAACTATTGATTGACTTTGGTTTGAAGTTGGTGAGCCAAGTAGTAGTCTTGTCCCCTAGGGTACTGGTGAAGGCTTTGCACTTTTCGGCCTTATCATTTGTTATGACCCCCATTGCATGCTCATATCAGAAAAGGTGGTCCTGTGCCCTCCCCTTTCCTGCGTAGAGTGACAGAGTGGGGCGTTTGAGGATTGGATTCAGGGGTGCATCCCTTATCCACTTAGCAAAAGGAGATTTGGTAATAGGTCCCTTTTTGGGTGATCTGGATCTGCTCCGTGACTTCCTCCCCTCGGGGGTTCTTGATAGTATAGTGTACTAGAAGAATGACATAAATTCATATTTATGCATTTTGATGTTATATTTTAGAGATTGATTTTATTATATCTATTATTTCCATGAATAATATTATCTGCTTTTTGGTCATTTAGTATGTGACTTAATAGTAAAACCCTTTTGGCAATACATATATTATTCTAAATAGTCCCTATTCGATTATTATTGTTGGAATAACAATAAGTTAAGAATAGTATGTAATATAAATGATGATCATGTTTTACTGATCATGAATATGGGATATTTAAGTTAGAGCATAGATATATGTTAGAGAACGATGTATTGGACATGACCCAAAATGAGAATTACTACATGGATTAGGTCATAAGTACTTCTCATCTTTATAGTCGTATTTGAGTCCCTCGGCCTGATTTCATCATGGATTTTTATGTGAGGAATTCTATGTCTTCACCTAGTCTTACGTTATCTTTAACCAGATAACTACGTAGGCTTTAGTTGGATATGGGATGAATCATAGAGAGAAATATGAATGAAAATAGATGGAATTTGTCCCACTCATTTCAAACACCTTGAAGTCAAAAAAACTTGTGATCACAAAAATTCTGTAATACCAATTCACATGGCCATGTCATTATGAGCTCGAATTTGCATCAACCAAAGGCAAAATCACTTCAAATTCAATCACAAATCTTCCCTAAACATTCAATTGTTCAAATCACATAAGTTCTCACTTCAAATTTTCAATTTTTGTGACTATTTTTTTCAGAATTTTTCACATGCTCTATTTTTCTTTTCTTTCTTTTTTTTTTAATCTGTTTTGTTGTCCAATGTAAATTTGCGCAGATTTGAAGTCTTTTTTTTTTGTAGTTTTCGTTTTCAATGATGGAAGAAGAAGAACAAACACTTAACACCTTGAATCAGCCCTTGTTTT
>JAWZTD010028547.1:0-15554 GCA_035221335.1 Echites panduratus
GACGGGGCTCAAAATGGACCTCTTGGTCACCCCACTTTTATGATGCCTATAAGAACAACAAGAAATTAATCAGACCAAAGAAATGAACTATTGCTCTTAGGATAACCCCGACGATCAAGTTAGTCACCAAATAGAATTGAAAAAGAGAGCACTCGAGTTCTGATTGAGAGTATTCTCTTCTCCTTTCAATTCATGATTGTGTTTTCTTATTTAGATGGAAATCAATCAATTTCCTTAAGTTTAGGAGTCGTGTCTTATTAGAAATCAATTGTATCCCATGAAATCTAGTTTGATTGAAAGAAGTAGATCTAGTCAATCTTAATTCATCTTCTTTGAGAGTTCCCTCATTGGAATGTACTTCGTTGCCTTGATGAGTTTTGGTGATCATTAAGGAGACATCCTGTGATCTCCAGGAGCTCTCAGGAGACCTTATTAATGGCCGATGACCTTGAGAAGCTCTTGGCGATCTATATCGCTGCCATAAGCTTTTGACTTGTAAGTCACGGGGTTTACTAAGATGATAGGTCATAGTAGTTATGTGAGAGGAACTTGTGAGGTCATATCTATGTATGTTTATAGTCTTTCGTAGGTCTGGACATGAGAATAGACAGGGTCAGTTCTTTACTCTTTAGGTCAGTTCCATGGTAATTGGGTCGGGTCTTTTAGGTAGTACCCATTTATCCATTTCTAAGACTTGTTGAATATAATTTTTTCTTAAAAGTGGGGGAAAGAAAGGCAGACATTGAACTCCTTGAGGAAGTTAGAAACAATGTCTTATAAGCAAACATGAGCTAGACACAAGAGGCAAGTGACAAATTTTTTCAACAAAAAGGTAAAGAAACGAAGATTTCCAATTTGTGACATGGTCCTCAAAAAATTAGATATGGGTAAACAAGGTGAACTCTCCAAATGGCAAGAAAGTTGGGAAGGTCCTTACCTTGTCCAAGAAGTCCATAGAGGTAGAAATTATAAATTGTCAGACCTTGAGGGCAAACAACTTTTTAGACCATCGAACACTTTTCACTTGAAGATATTTTATGCTTAATGTAGCTTCTCATTTTCATTTGATATATTTGTGGATCTAAGTGTATGAGGTCAAAATGCATTATCCTTGATTAAGTTAGGGATAAGTTTGAAGTTATTTCTAGACCTTCTACAATGATATTATTGAATGCAGAGTATAGAAAAATGAAGGAGATTCATATATAAAGATAGTAAAAAAGAGAGCCTATAGAGCATTGTCAATATAACATCCTAAGAGGAAAACTAAAAGAGTTTATGAGCTTTGGAGTCATCTCAAAGAGAAACATATTCTACATCTTGGACTTCTTCACCTGATCTAACTATATCCTTAATCTGAGTAGCAAGGTTATCAGAAGGCTTAGCAATGTTCCTCGGTCAGAAACTCCGACTCAGTTTGGATAACCATAACTTCCTCAGCTGCGGTCACTTGCTCTGTAGCTAGAATTTCCTCCTCAGCTGGAGTGACCACAACCTCCCAGTTTTCTTGACTTCCGTAGCCCTGATGCCAAAGGAGCTTAGACTGACATAGATGAGATTGGTAGACACTTGCATGTATCTCAGGGTTAGGTTGTAGGATAGGGTTGAGCTCTTGGAGACAATTAAAGCCCTCCGTACACATAGATATGGTCACAGGGCCTAGCAGCCTCTTTGCATTAGCTTGGAAGCCCAGAGAGTCCTCAAGCTCGAACTCCTTGAGTCTCTGTTACCATAAAACCCACTGCTCAATTTTTGTTATTGATCCACACAAGCATTATCTTAGGTCTTCATCTCCTGTAAGGTCTTGTTTTGGATATCGTTCATCGATTGGTGCTGTGGTAGTTGCTTCTCTGAAAGGTTTCAAGCTAGGCAAGCCTTGATTGAAAAAACTTTCAAAGCGATCAAAGCACGAAGATAAAAAAATATAGATTTCAAGACATGTATTTTAAATACAATGAAGAAATTGAAGAAGTGAGAAGATCTTCATGGCTTTGACATTTAAGCAAATACATGAAGAATAATTTATTCTTGATGCCAAGTTTATAGAAAGTAATCTTCGAGAATGGAAACTTATGCATAAAGATCTATATTTCAAGTTCACGCTTTGTTGCATTCAAGATAATGCTATATCAATCTAAAAAGGAAGCATCAAAGAAGAGTGAAGAAAACAAGTTAAACAAGCTGAAATATGGATATAACACACTTATCCGGTTGCAATTTGAAACTCTTCTTGGTGGCTGATAGAAGTTGCCTGATGCCAATTCAATCTTCTATACGGCGACAGACAACCTTTTGGAGACAACTGTCATGATCAATTTTAGATGTGTTTTTCTTGTTGTTTTCATAGTTTAAGTAGTGTTTTATGTCTTTAACAGTCCAAGCATGAATTATTAGGTTAGATTAGGATAGAAATACTATATATACATCCTTATCTTTGTAATCAAAATAATTATCCAATTATGACAAACAATATTTCTCTTTCGAAGTTTTATTTGAAAGATCAAACTTGATCTTCTTTGAGGGTTTCTTCAAGAACCATTAGAGTTCCTAAAAGACTTCATTTTAAGGCTTTTCAATTACTTTCTTTTAGGGTGTTGAAAGTTTTACAAATTCATAGATTGGTCGAGGTTAATCACAATTAAAGGTCAATCTATATTTAAACTTGAACAACTTGATGAGTCTAGGGAACTTATTTCAATTTGATGAGATTTGAGGGTTGAGCCATTGATATGAAAAAGTAAAAACCAAGAATCTCATCATTCTCTAACTGCTTATTGTAAGTCAGGACCTTTTTTTTGGCATCTTTGCTTTTGGCAAGGAAAGGTTATGGTTTAGCTTCTCTTTGGCAACCTCAAGCTCATTTTGATTATTGATTGAGGTCTTCCTCAGACTATCCCTCTCCTACTCCAATTTGACTTTATCCTCCTGAAGCTCTACAATTATATGAGAGAAATCCTTGTCTTTCTCCTATCTAAGCAAATTCCTCCTCATTTGCTTCCAATCAAGAAATTATTCTAAAATATGCAAAAGGAGAGAGAGGTGTTAAGTATTTATAAAGGAGAAGTATCAATCTATCGTGGTATGAAAACACGGTAGAAAACTTACTAAGGATTGGAGAGTGGTAATGTGTTTAGTAAGCTCCTTGTCAGTGAATTGTTTACTGATAATGTGATTCTTGCTATAGAGAAGTAACCCAACTATCATTCAATGTCACAACAAGAAAAGAAGGATTTCATGTAGGGCTTATTTTTGGGAATAGTTAGAATGGCATATGAGAGGAACTCTCATCAACTATCCTCTTTATTTGGAAGACTATTCATCAAACTAATCCCTTAATGTTTGAAAGCAATAGTGTTATTCTCTAAGAGCCCTAGAAAAGTCTCACAAGAATCTCACAAGAAGTAGCACAAGAGTGCAAGAAGGTTTTCTTCCTTTGAAAATTAATTAGGGTTCTTACACATAAAAGGGCTATTTATGGAGTTTTTGGTGTAGTTCCCTCCTGGAAAATAAGTTTTTAGGGAAATAATTACAAAAAGATTACACAAAAGAAACAACTAGAGCCCCTAAAATGTCACAAATTCAAGGCTGGATGGAGGTTTATCCGGCACCTGCTAGAGCTGGTCAGGCACCGGCCAAGTTGATCAAGTGTAGGACTGGAGAGCGGAGGAAGCGCTGGACTGCTACTAGATTGTTGGTGATGTTGGAGTTGATGGATCCAACATCGGACATGTCTGGTCAGGTGCCGGACAATGATGTTTTCGAAGCTTTCCCTTTAAGTCTTTTCTTGCCATTTTGCAGCCTTCATTGCTTGACTTCATGGGATGTTTTAGTCATGATTCCTAGTGTTCTTGATCTTCCGAAGATGTTATATTCCTGAGTTTTTTTCTTACATATTCATCTTCAAATTTAGTGGTCTCAAAGATGGCTTCAAAATCAAGTTGTTCTTCCTTCTTTTGTAGGCGTGTAATGAAAGAATTCTTCAATTTCGAGAATCACGCTCTCGTGATCGGTCCGTTAGTCACTAAGGGAGCCTGGTCTTCATTATTCCCCCTCTCCTCGGAAGGATTCATCCTTGAATCTTTGCCATTTCCATCGAAAAGATATAAGTTAGTTACATTGAAAGTTGAGCTAACATTGTACTTACCTTGCAAGTAGAATTTGTAAGCGTTAGTATTTTATTATATATGTATGCTGATTATTTATATGTTATATGTTGATGTTCAAAAATAGTAATTCTCAAAAAATTATCATATTTCCATTTTGAATTCAATTTTCTTTTATACGAGAACAAGGACTTTCTCAACAATTTGAAAAGGTCCATCTCCTCTTGAATCAAGCTTTGTATTCCTTGCTTGAGGAAACCTTTCCTTCCTCAAGTGAATCCACATTCAAAGGTAAATGAATTAAATCCAATTGGGTTAAAGGGTTAAAACCATACACTAACTCAAAAGGGGGAAAATGAGTAGAAGAATGCACACAACGATTATATGCAAATTCAGTAAATGGTAAACAACATTTACATGATTTTAAATTCCATTTGATTATAGCCCTTATATAGTACCTAAGGTTCTATTAATGATCTCAGTTTGTCCACCGTTTGGGGATGATATGTGGTGAAGAACAACTACTTGGTTAACGAAGTACCCTATATCTCTTTCCAAAAATGACTTAGAAACTTGGTATCCCTATCACTTACAATGGTTCTAGGAATGCCATGTAATCTAAATACCCCTTTAAAAAAACAAGTTTACAATATTAGTTACATCATATACCTTAGAACCTACAAAGAAATGTGCCATATTTAACAATCTATCAACCACCACAAAAATGGAGTCCTTACCCCTTCTAGACCTGGGTAATCCCATCACAAAATCCATAGATACATCCTCCCACGGAGCATTAGGAATAGGCAAGGGCATGTACAAATCGTGTGGTTTTAGGGTAGACTTGGCCTTTTTACACGAAATACAGGTTTCAGAAACCTTAATCACATCCTTTTTCATTTGTGGCCTATAGAAGTGTCCCTTTAAAAATAGCAAGGTTTTAGTTATGTAGAAATGTCCCATCAATCGCCTTGCATGACTTTCAATAACAAGTAATTTCCTTAATGAACACTTAGGAATCACAATTTATCTTCCCTAAGCATGTATCCATCATGCAACTAAAATTTATCATAAGCACCTTTACCACATACATCAAACATACTTTTTAAATCCTCATCATCTTTATACAATTCCTTCAAAAATTCAAAAAGCAAAACCTAACACCAAGGGTTGAAAGCAACATGTACCTTCGTGAGAGTGCTTCCTCTACTATGTTCTCCTTACCTTGCTTGTATTTGATAGTGTAGGGAAACATCTCAATGAATTCCATCCATATGGAGTGTTGCTTACTTAGCTTTTGTTGCCCCTTTAGATGTTTCAAAGATTCATGGTCGAAGTGGATAACGAACTCATTCAGCCAAGGATAGTGTTTCCAATGCTCCATACACCTAACCAAAGCAAAGCATTCTTTGTCATAAGTGGAATAATTTAAAGTAGCCCCATTCAATTTTTCACTAAAGTAGGCTTCGGGCCTTCCTTCTTGCTTAGGAACTACTCCTATTCCTACCTCGGATTCATCACATTTAATTTCAAAAACCTTAGAAAAATCAGGGAGAGCAAGGATAGAGGCACAGAAAAATTTAGATTTGACCAATTTAAAAGCCTCTTCTTGTTCCTTATTCCAACTAATCTTTACCTTCACCTTTATTATTTCCTTAAAGGGGTAGCAATAGTGCTAAAGTTAGGGACAAACCTTCAATAAAAGGACACCAACCCATGAAAACTTCTTAAATCACTTGAGCTGTTATGTGCAGGCTAATCTTATATTGCTTTGATTTTCTCTTTATCCACATGAATACCATTAGGAGTAACAATATAACCAAGAAATGTAGCTTTAGGTGAACAAAAAAAACACTTTTTCAAATTTTGAAACTTCCTAAGTATTTCAAACACAATCCACAAATGCTCGACGTGTGTACCTATGCTCTCAGTATACACTAATATATCATCAATTTAGACCACAACAAACTTACCAATGCATTGATTCATTACTTTCATGAATGTGCTTGGTGCATTTGTGAGTCCGAAAGGCATTACCAATGACTCATACAAACCATGCTTGGTTTTGAAAGAGGTTTTCCACTCATGTCCTTCTTTCATTCTAATTTGATGGTACCCACATCGCAAATCAATCTTGGAAAAAAAGGTATTTCCACATAACTCATCAAGCATATGGTCTAACCTAGGAATGGGAAAATGATACTTTAACATGATTTTGTTGATAGCTCGATGATCATGATTGATTTTATATTTAATTAATTCATTAAAATTAATCTTTTGTACATCTTTCGTGATTAATTGAATTAAATTAGACAAGATCTATTTATTTGGACCTTATAGAATATAATTGAACTCCACACTAATTCTTTAATTTTGCACAAGTATTTTATTTATGTCATATCTTGAGTTCTAGGTATCCAAATATTATAAATTATATCTTGTTGAAAAACGAAGAAATATATCTACAAATCCTATGAAAAGATCAAAGATAGATTTTGAAGGTAGATCTACTAAAATTGGCTGAAAAGTCAGAACCGTGTCATTACTGTCCAGAATGGGCAGAGTTGCATATTTTGACTGTAATGTGGGCGGCCGAAGTCGAAACTGTCTGAAACAAATTGCAAAGGAAAGGTTAAACAACTAGCTAAACTTTGATGCAAGAAACAATGTCAGAATCTGAAGCTTTGAATTTTTTTTGTCCCGTCCAATATAGACTCTGATCCAGTCAAATTTTGTGCAGAAATTGTTATAAATTAGTGGGGTTTTCTATCAAAAATTGAGGAATCCGAATTAGGCGGGCATTAGGGAGTTCAAAGGGAGATTTCCTCAGTTCATAGGGAGTGTTTTCCTTATTTTTCAAAAATTATTACTTGTCTTCATTTCTCTACAATTATGCAAGGTTAGGATCAAGACTAGTCCAAGGATTTGAAGAATTCCAGTTTGGTTTTGAGAACTTGATTTAATATTTGAATGATTTAATTGTCTTTCTCTTCTTGATTATATTGTTTTACATGAATGGAGATCTTAGTTTATGTTTATTTGATTTAATTGAGTTGTAATTGGTTATAGGAGATCTTTTATGTTCAATTGCATGTTTGATAGAGAACAAATTGCAGATTTATTATTTGGATTAATATATTCTGGTTTTTAAACTAGTTTTCATTGATAAATTATGCGATTGCGGATTTGTTAACAATTGATTAGTTGAATTCTTGGTGATCATCTAATAGAGAATTGATTAGTGCGAGATCTCGGCTAATCAAGATAATCAGATAATTAAGTTCAATTTTATCTTGAGTGTTCAACGAATAACTAAATGGAATCTGGATAGTTCTTGGACTAGTAGCTTTATAAATTTGTTTTTCTTAATTTCAAATTTCTATTGTCTTAAATTTCCTCAATTTGAAAACCCCCCAATCTATTATACACTTAATTTGTTTAATACATGATTTTAATCCTTGAGAGAGACGACTTGGGTTGTTGCTACTACAAATTTTTAACTGAATTGATTTCTACTTGAATAAGGTTCCATAGCTTCACATCACTCCACAATCCATGCACATGCTTCATGTCCCATCTTTCTTTGATACAAGTAACATCGATACCGCACATGGGCTTAAGCTTTCTCGCCTGTATTCCTTCTCAAGAAGTTCTTCCGCTTGTTTTTGGAGTTCCCTAGCCTCCTCTGGATTTGTTCGATAGCCTTGTTTATGAGGGGAGTACCAGGAATGAAACCTATTTGTTCTTCAAATCCTGGAAGTGGTGGTAGCTCCTTTGAAAGTTCCTCCAGAAATACGTCTTCATATTCCTTCAAGAGAGAGAAAACAACACTAGGACAAGAATCGTTAGAATCATTACAAAAGATAGTTAAAAAATGTTTATACATTATTAATACCATTGGTCTCATGTCCTCACAAGTGCTCTTATCATTCCCTTCTTTCCTCTTTTCCCCTTTTCTTCTCTCTTTCATTTTCTCATTCTCTTTTCTTTCATAAAATTCTTTCATTTTCTCTAAAAGTATCTTTTAATCCCTATAAGCCTCGTGTGGCTTCATAGAATTCAAATGAATTCTTTTTCCTCCGAACTCAAATGTGTACTTGTTCTTGAATCCATCAAAGGTAACCTTCTTATCAGATTGCCATGGCCTCCCAAGTAGCAAATATGTGGCTTGCATGGGAACACGTCACATATCACCACATCACTATACTTGCCCATGGAGAAAGAGATCCTTACTTGCTTCCCCACCTTTACCTCCCCACAATCATTCAACCATTGTAACCTATAAGATTTTAGGTGGTCTACTCAAGGTAACTTCAAAGAGTCCACCATGTACTTGCTTGCTACATTTAAACAACTTCCACAATCAACAATCAAGGTACATAGGTTTCCCTCGATCAAACACCTAGAGTGAAACAAGTTCTCTCTTTGCACTTCCTCTTCATCGTTAGCTTGGGAGCCTTGGACTCTTCTAATCACCATATTCAAATATACTCTACTTATATACAACGATCATGTAGCCATCATATAAAGTTGGACTTATATACAATGGCATACGACGACTCTATGACCGTCGAGATTAATAATTTTTTTAAAATATAACCTTAATTATAGTTATATACAACGATTATTGAGTAGTCATAATTGATGTAGTTACATTTTTCTTTTTAAATTGGTTGAATTTATTCAAAATGAAATTAAAATTGTCCCAAATTAAAATGCTAATCAAAACTAGTCATAAAACATATACTAACAATATACATAGAAAATTATACTAATAAAAATGCCCATCCAAAGGCATATTTACCTAACTTAATCCTAATTAAAAGTATATGCTAATAATATGTCAATCTATCATAGCAATATAAAAAATGCCCAAGACAAGCACATCCTACTCACAATAAACACAAGGAAACTTTAGCATATTTTTAAGTCCTATCCATATACATCAAAATGCCACAGACCATCTGCAATGCCTTGTTACGATCACTCCATTTCTGGTTAAGCTCTTCCAGAAATGAACCACCTTGGTTAGCCACAATCAATTTAGCCATTCTCATAGAAAGTGAGTTATTGTGGCTTCCAAAGTACAACTTTTGATCCAAATTTTTCTTTTTTTAGGCATAAATATGTGAGCGTTTTCTGATTGGTAATGAATTATAAAACTATAACATGGTTGATTTTGTAAACCAAAACGAAATTATATAATTGAACAATTAATTGCTATTAGGCATACCAAACACAACATTGACATGGAAATCAATTAGTGTTACTGATAACCACTTGCGAACATCGCATTACTTAGATGCATGGAACATACACTTCTCTACAACATTTTAAGAGTAATACACTAGATACAAGAAAAAAGAACTCCATAAACAAAAATATTGAATGAATCTACTTGGTTCTCCCTAAGAAAGAAGTGTAGAGAGCTTTGTAAGGAAACAAGAGTAGAATTAAAGGAGCTCCTGTAAACCTGATAATGTAATTCTAATATCATCCCCTTATGATAGATAATGTAATTAGAATAATAGTCAAGGAAGTATCTCTACAATACATGCCAAATGGAAATTTAGTTCTAAATTTCGAAAGCAAAGTGAAGATATATTATAAAAGCTTATACTGGAACTGTAGAACAGCCAGTGATAGAACTGAAAAGCTGTTGTATCAAGAATTCCATCGTTGGCAAAGACTATCTCAAACAACAGTACCCACATGTATAATGAAAATTCACAATAGCATTAACACTTTTTTTCACTTCATATAAAAGTAAAAACAACAAATATAGATCGAACTACACAAAAATTATAAGGTGAGGACTTAAGTTCAACATAAAAAGTAATCAACCTTGCTAGTAGCAAGAAAACTTACATTCTCTTATGGATAATGACCAGTGAAAGAAGACAGCAAACAGACATAAAGCCCATTCATGGTGAAAAAATCCCCAAATGTAATAGAGAACAGTTAAGACCAATCAGTAAATAGCAGAAGTCATGAGATACAATACCAGATTTCAACTAGAGATACTCTCAGTCCTATCTACTATATCAGACACACACTCTGATGTGATTCTCAAAATTAGATTGATGTTAGAATGCAATCAATATCAAATATCACACATAATTCAAAGGATTCAATTAAGGTTTTTTGTTTGATTAATTAGAGTGACCTATGAAGCTAATTCTTCATCAACCATTCTCTTAATTTGTAAAGACACATCAATACCTCAACCAAAGTAATTGATAGGCTAGTTATAATCACTCAATAACCCTAAAAGAGTTATATAAGATTTTACAAGTTTTGATCAAGATGATCAGATAATTCTCTCAAAAAGAAGTTGTAATTTTTATAATTTGATTCAAAAAGATTGATTGAGTTTGCATACCAAAATAAGAAGTATTTATAGTATGGAAACATCTAAACCCTAATTAAGACGTTCTAGGGTGTTAATTACATAAAACACCCCTAAACTAATGTCTAAAAACAAGCTTAAAACTAATAAAAATAAAACTGAGCAACTCTATCCAGCAGAGTGTCAGGCACCGGACAAGAACTTCCTAGCTCCAGATGGGGGCTGGTTGGAATCTGATGGAGGAGCGGATGGAGCTCCAGAATGCTTCTGGAATATCACGATTTGTTTCTCTCTTTAGTCTGGCACTGAACAGCCTTGAGTTTTCATGCCATCTTCATTCTTTTGGCTCCAATTCTTCAATTCTTGTTGTGGTTTTGATTCCCTTCCATTTTGGTTCCTTTCTTAACATTAAGTGAAGCATGAATTCAAGCTTTTGTCATGTTTTGATGAAAATACATTCCATATCTTCAAATGAACTTGATTCTTATCAAACTTAATCCTTTTAAAGATGGTTTCCAAATCAAGTAATTCCTCCTTTCTTTGCATGAATGAGATGAATGCTTTTCTCATCTTTGAAGCCTTTGATCTTTTATTTTGCATCATCCCCCCCTTGCTTAAGAGGATTCGTCCTCAAATCCTCTTCATTTACATTAAAAGGAGATAAATCACCTACATTGAAAATAAGACTAACATTATACTTACCTTGCTAGTCCACTTTGTGTGCATTGTCATTTATCTTCTCAATGAATTGAAATAGTCCATCACCCTTTGGTTCGAGCTTCTATTAGCATGAGGGAAATTTTCCTTTCTCAATTGTATCTACATCCAATCTCCAAATTCAAATTCCACCTTCCTCGTTTCTTTGTTATGTTGTTGTGCATGTCTATGGTTTTGCAATTACATATTCTCTCTTGCTTTTGCATGAAGGTGCATAACCAAATCAGTCTTCTTTGAAGCATCTAGACTATGAATGTCACTCAAAGGTAAAGGAGTTAGATCAAGAGGAATCAAAGGATTAAATCCATACACCAATTCAAAAGGAGAGAAATGTGTGACAGAATGAATACATCTATTGTATGCAAACTCAACAAATAGTAAACAATTATCCCAAGATTTCAAATTCCTTGTAATGATTGATCTCAACATAGTGAATAGTGTCCTATTAACTAATTTCGTTTGCCCATCAGTTTGAGGATTGCAGGTAGTAGAAAATAGCAATTTAATTCTGAGCTTTCCCCATAACACCCTCCAAAAGGGACTCAAAAACTTGATATTTCTATCACTCACAATGGTTTTGGAATCTCATGAAGTCTTACCACCTCTTTGAAAAACAAATTTGCAACATGAGATGCATCATCAATTTTTGAGCATGCAATGAAATGTGCCATTTTTGAAAATCTATCAACCACCTCACGAATGGAATCTTTAACCCTCCAAAGTTTTGGCAATCCAAACACAAAATCCATTGAAACATCTTCCTATGGAGCTCTAGGAATAGGTAAAGGCATGTAAAATCCATATGGTTTAAGAGTAGATTTGGCCTTCTTACATACAATGTATGTTTCCCAAACTCTAACCACATCTTTTTTCATATGAGGCCAATAGTTATGTTCTTTCAAAATAGAAAAAGTTTTTGTATGAAACAAAATTTCCCATAAGTCCCCCACTATGACTTTCAACAACAAGCAATTTTCTCAAGGAACATTTAGGAATACATAGCTTATCATCTCTAAACAAGTGTCCATCATGCAAATAGAAATTCTCACAAGGGTTCTTCTCACAAGCAACAAACCATTTCTTAAAGTCATCATCTTCCATATACAACTCTTTAGCAAACTCAAAACCAAGCAATTTAACTTCGAGAGTTGAAAGCATAGTGTACCATCTAGAGATTGCATCAGCTATCACATTTTCTTTACCTTGATTATATTTGATAATGTATTGAAACATCTTTATGAATTCCACCCATTTAGCATGTCTCTTGCTTAGCTTTTGTTAGCCTTTGGGGTGCTTTAAAGATTCATGATCCGTATGGATGATGAACTCTTTAGCCCACAAATAGTGTTGCCAATGTTGTAGTGACCTAACAAAAGCAAACAATTCTTTGTCATATGTAGAGTAATTCAAAGTAGGTCCACTCAACTTTTCACTAAAATATACTATAGGTTTTCCATCTTGCATTAGCACAGCTCCAATTCCCAACCCTGAAGCATCACACTCAATTTCAAAAACTTTTTAAAAATCGGGTAAGGAAAGGATAGGAGCACTAGCCAACTTAGACTTTAACATTTGAAAAGCTTTCTCTTGCTCTTTTAACCAATTAAAATTCACTTTTACCTTAATCATTTCAATAAGAGGAACTTGAATAATACTAAAGTTGGGACAAACCTTCCATAGAATGATGCCAAACCATGAAAGCCTCTTACCTCACTTGCACTTTTAGGTGTTGTCCATTCCTTGATTGCTTTTAGTTTCTCCTTATCAACATGTATAACATTAGGAGTAACAATATAACCAAGAAAAGTTAATTTAGGCATGCAAAAAGAACACTTTTTCACATTAGCATATATTTTCTCACTCCTAAGGATATCAAAAGCACATCTTAAATGATCCACATGATCTTCCCATCATTAGCTATAAATCAAGATATCATCAAAATACACCAGAACAAATTTGTAAACAATTAATAAAAATGTGCTTCATTAATCTCATAAAAGTGCTTGGGGCATTTGTGAGCCCAAAGGGCATGGCTAGCCACACATAAAATTCATGTTTTGTTTTGAAAGCAGTTTTACACTTATCACCTTTTTTCATTCTAATTGGGTGGGAGAAATCAATCTTAGTAAAACAAACACTCCCACTTAATTCATCAAGCATATCATCCAAAAGAGCAATGGGGAAGCGATACAATCAACACACATTCTCCATGTCCCAACTTTCTTTGGCACAAGAAGTATCGGGACTACACAAGGGCTCAAGCTTTCCCTCACATAACATCTTTCAATTAGTTAATCCACTTGTCATTGAAGCTCCTTGGTTTCTTACGAGCTTACCCTATAGGCTGCCTTGTTTGGAAAAGGAGCTTCTGGAAGTAAATCAATTTGATGCTCTCTATCATATGGATGGGTGGCAACTCCTTAGGTAACTCCTCTGGAAAAATATCCTCAAATTACTTCAAAAGTGAGTTAATGGCACTTGGACAAGAATTGAAATTCTCATTAGAACAAGAAGTCAAAGAATGCTTATATATAAGTAATGCCATATGCCTCATACTCACAAAAGCTTCTTTTACCTCTCTTTCTTTTGCATAAAAGTTTACTTTCTTTTCACTCTTATTTTCTCTCTCTTTCTTTTTCTCTTCTCGCATGTCATAGCTTTGTTTCAGCCTTTTATTTTCGTCTCTTCTCCTTTTCTTTGAATTTCACTCTCATTTTGTTTTCTCTCTTTGCCTCTCTTTTCTTTCTCCTCATAAAATTCTCCCATCTTAGCAAAAAAGTGTCTATTGATCCACACAACCCTCATAAGGTCTCAATGAGTTCAAATGAATCCTCTTAGCCCCAAACTTAAGTATATATTTGTTCTTGTAGCCATAATTTGTCACTTTTCTATTATATTGCCAAGGTCTACCAGGTAACAAATGTGTTGCTTATATAGGAATCAGATCACATAACACGTCATCACTATACTTTTAAATTGAAAATACTCTAACTTGCTTTCCAACCTTCACTTCTCCATTATCATTTAACCATTGAAGTTTATATGGTTTTGGATGATCAATGAATGGTAGCTTCAAAATATCTAGTATATACCAACTAGCAACATTCACACAAGTTCCACTGTCAACAATCATGCTACATAGTTTTCCATTAATTACACATCTAGAGTGAAATAAATTTTCCCTTTGAATATCCTCCTCCTCCTTTGTATGAGTACTTAAAACCCTTTTAATAATCATATGTAGCTGCTCTTCAATAGGATCATTCTCATCACTATCAATTGCATCTCCACAACTTCTACTCCAATCCTCATCCTGCTTCTCACTATAAGACTCAATATTATCTCTATCAATCATAATAATGACTCTCTTGTTTGGGCAATCAGGTGTATAATGCCCAAAACCATGGCATTTAAACCATTTAACATCTCTAGCCCTATTAGGAAGGTTGTGACCTTTACCTTTGTCGCCAAATGTTCCCTTGGTGTCATTCAATATAATTTTGGAAGGTTCTTCAGGTACTTCCTTGGTGGACAGCTTGGCTACTCCTTGCTCCTTCTAGGCCATGAACTTGTAGTCTTGGTAGCTGAATTTCCATGAATAGAAGATTGGAGGGTGTGATCTCCTATTCTTAACTTACCTTTTAATCTAGACAAGTTTTTAAACCATTTTAACTAATTCTTCATAATGTTGCAATTCAAGCATATCTCCTGCCTCCTTGTTCAACCCATGTGGAAACCTTGCAGTCCATAATTGCCTCGAGTTCTTCTCCAACAAGATTACTTCTAATCATTGCCATTTCCATCTCTTTGTAATAAGCATGAACACTCTTAGACCCTTGTGTAAGAGTTTGGAGTTTGTGATGGAGGTCTCTTTGGTAATGTTTCAACACAAATCTCTTTCTTAACTACGTTTCCATGTCATCCCATGTCTTATGGGTAGAGCGTCTTGCCTTCTTCTTGAAATTACCAAATGATCCCACCATACAATGGCATAATCCATGAATCTAACAATGGCCAATTTAAGTTTCTGTTCTTCAGAAAATTTGTGTTATTTAAAGATTGAATCCACTCTTATTTCCCAATCAAAATAAGCATTTGGATCATCTCTCCCATAAAAGGGTGGCACTGTTGACTTAATACTTCCAAGATTCTTATCAAAGTCATTGTCTCTATTTTATCTTCTTGGTCTCTCTTCTTCATACTCTTTTTCATAATCACCTTCATTGCTTTCATCTTATTCATATTGCCCTTATATATTTCATTGTCTAGGTGGCATTATTTGATGATGTCCCCTTCCTCTTCCTCTTCGAGGTAGTTGATTTCTCAAAGGAGGTTGAGGATCCAATTCATTGCTATTCACCTTTTCTTCCACTTGCTCCAATCTT
>JAWZTD010028558.1:0-15549 GCA_035221335.1 Echites panduratus
ATGAAATCTTGGGTAAGTTGTTAATTGATGTGTTTATGTTAATGAAGAATGAATCCTTTGCATGAATCACATCATTTGCTATAGTAGATAAAGAATGTTTATACAAAATTAATGCCATTGGCATCATTCCCTCACAAGCACTCCCTAACTCTCTTGTTTTTGCATAAAGTCTTACCTTTTTCTCACTCATGTCTTTCCCCTCTTTCTTTTTTATCTTTTTTCCTCTCTTATTTTTCTCATTCTCTCTTGTCTTCACTCCAGTAGCATCTCCTTTTTCTTCTGTCTCCTTTTTCTCACTCCGTTTCCTCTCTTTTCGTCATAGTATTCTTTCATCTCTTTTAGGAGTGTCTTTTGATCGATGTAGACTTCATGAGGCTTCAAGGATTTTAGGTGCATCATTTTCCTTCCAAACTGAAGAGTGTACTTGTTCTTGAATCAGTCAAAAGTGACTTTTAGACCATATTGACATGGTCTAGCAAGTAGCAAGTGTGTAGCTTGCATGGGAACCACATCACATAACACCACGTCACTATATTTTCCCACTGTAAAAGGTATCCTCACTTGCTTTCCCACCTTCAACTCTCCACAATCATTTAACCATTGCAATCTATAAGGTTTTGGGTGGTCAATGGAAGGTAGTTTCAATTGATCCACAGTGTATTTTCTTGCTACATTCACACAACTCCCACTATCAACTGTCAAACTACATATTTTTCCCTCAATCAAACATCTAGAATGGAACAAGTTTTCTCTTTGTACATTCTTCTCTTTCTTGGTTTGAGCACTCAAAACTCATCGAATCACCATTTGCAATTGTCCCCCTATAATCCCCTCATTATGGTCACTTCCCTCGTCTTCCTCTCCTTCACCATGTTCTGCCTCCCTACCATCATTATCATCTTCACTACAAGATTCCACAACTCCAATCTCAATAATGATGACTCTTTTGTTTATACATTCATTAGCATAGTGCCCATAGCCTTGACATTTAAAACACTTCACGTGTCTAGCTCTAGGAGGATTTAGAGGGGCCTTACCCTTGTCCCCTAAGGGACCCTTGGTGTCCACAACCTTGGGTTTGGTTGCTTCCCCCTTAGGAGGTATCTTTGCCACTCCTTGTTCCTTATTTGTCCATGGAGTAGTGGTCTTTGAAGATGATTATCCATACTTTGAAGCTCCATGGGGTTTTCCAAAATGTGACCTTTGATTCTTGACTTGCTTCTCTATCTTGATAGCCTTTTACGTCATCTCTTCCATGTCCTCATATTATTGCAATTCTAGCATGTCCCTAATTTCATTGTGTAGGACATGGTAGCTTCCGGTTCCTCTCCCATAAGGTTACATCTAATCATGGCCATTTCTATCTCCTTGTAGTAGGCATCCACACTCATCGTCAATTGCGTGAGAGTTTGCAACTTGAGGTGAAGGTCCTTTTGGAAATGTTTAGGCATAAACCTCTTTCGCAATTGTCTCTTCACCTCATCCCAAGTCTCAATCGGTGGTGCTTCTAGCCTTCTCGAAGCTATCACCTAGTGATCCCACCAAACTATGGCATAGTCTATGAATTATACTGTGGCTAGTTTGAGCTTCTTCACTTCCCAGAATTGGTGGCACTCATAGATGGAGTCGACCCTCCTTTCCCAATCTAGGTAGGCATTAGGATTGTCACCTCCATAAAAAGGTGGCACCGTCAACTTAATGCTCATATGGTTCTTATTAACTTCTTGATCCCTCTCCATGGCCTCCTTGGTCGCTCATCCTCTAGCTTGTCATCATAATCCCCGAAGTGGCTCTCATCCTCTTCATATTGATCTTGGACATTCCTTCTTGGCACTCTAGGGTGGTTTCCTCCTCTCCTTCCTCTTTGAGGAATTTGGTTTCTCAAAGGAGGAACAGAATTTGTACCCTTGCTACTCATACTATCTTTGACTTGTTCAAGTCTAGGTTAAAGTCCTTTCTCATGTCATTTATATTGTTGATAAGTTCCCTCGACATCTCCCTTGTCATTTCTCCAAAAATATCCCATGTCGTCCTCTCCGTCCTTTCCAAAAGGTAGGCATGTCCTCCTTGATCATCTCCCACATTGGAAGCAAGTGATGAAGGTGAAGCTTCCTTGTTCATCTTGGTTCTTACAATCCAAAAATCTCACAAAGCAAAGATTGGTTAAGGTGGCTAGCTCTCCTTCACTAGCATATCACTCATAAATTTCTTTTATCCCTCTAAAGAGCCTCACTAGTCTTGCCTTTTACCTCTCAACTCTTCTTCAAATTCTTATAGGATTCACTTAGTGCAGATGCAAATCACTTGGTCAAATGAACCAAGAAATCAAGCAAATTCAATCAGATAGTTAATAAGAATTCCACAAGTAAAAATCATTGAGTGTAAGATAGGCCAAACAATTCAAAACAAGTGATAGCACAATAGGAGTCAAAGAAGTGAATGAATAAGGAAGTTCATCAATTTCCTAGAGGTCAAGAAAGTGATCAATTTCCCTTGTTGCAAATTCACTAGGATTATCAACCTTTTGGTCCCAGATTGTTCAACAATTCCAATCAATAAACTCAACAAACAATTTCCTTCAATTCAAGTACATGCTTGAAATTTCCAAAAATTCTCCATTTTTTTTTGTCGAGAGTTGCAGGGATGTCGGAAACGTTCAGGAAGAAGATGAACAGTACACAACAATTAACACTTAGAATTACCCTCGTTTTCGGTCTCTGAATTAATTCCTACAACAATTGATCACAAGAAAAATAGTAGGATAGATGTAAATAGAACAAAGACAAACAGATATATATGATCATATGATTCTGAAGAATACAAACATGATCATGGCATAACAACAAAAACAAATAAGATAGTCCAACCTTAGGTGAAGAACCCAAGGCTCTGATACAACTTTATGATGCAATTCTTCCTGACTCTTTTTGGCAAGTAGGACGACACACACTTTAAGTTAGGATTTCACCTAGGGTTAGTTTGGATTAGATAGAATAACCTATGAGAGACAACTCTCATCAACCATTCTCTTGATTTGGAAGACTAATCAATAAACTAATCCAAGTGGTTGATAGCCCTAGTGTAATTCTACAAGAACAATAGAAGAGTTTTTGTATAAATCTCGAAGATGAAGTTTTTATAACAAGAGTGAGCAGAATGGTTTCTCTCTTTGATTTCCTAAAATGAATGTTAATGTTATGGAATACAAGAAAGAAGGCTTATATAAGCCTAAATCTAACTAAAGAAAGCTAGGAATTAATTTACAAGTAAGGACCTAAGCTTCCAAGAAATTACATAAGTTGAAACTACAAAAAGAAGAGAGGAAACAAGAAGAAATCTGCTGCTGGAGGGGAGCAAGATCCGACAATTGCTGATAGCTACTAGGATTACCGGCTTCTAGGCTCCTGATGGTGCAGTTTGTTCCTAGCTCTCCTTTCAATTTTTCTTCCTCAAATTATGTTCATTCGTCCAGTTACTTGCTGCCCTTCAATACTATGTTTTTCTTGGCATGATTAAGCATGAAATGAAGTCCAGCTTGGCTCTCAAAATGTAGCATTTCACTCTCCCTTGTTTGCTCAAAATATTCATGAAGATATAGGGTTATTCATGGAAGACTTCTTGCTCAAGTATCATCATAAGTCTTCAAAATATATTCTTCCTCATCATAGTTCTCAACAAAAATCCCAGCTCTTTTATCCTTTAAAAGTACAACATTCCAAAGCCTTTGGATTCCACATTCTTTTCCAAACTTGTTAGCTTCGAAGATATGTGATTAAAGCCTTTGTGATTAAAGGATTCCACGACGCTCTTCTTTCCGTTGGAGATATGTGATTAAAGCCTTCCTCGTCTTTGATGCTCGAGCCTTTGTGATTGGTCCGGAAGGCATTGAAGGTATGAGGTCTCCATCAGGTTTGCTACACCCTACTTTATAAGAGGTCTGAAATTTGGCTAATCTAACGAGGAAGACCCTAGCTTCTGCAAGATCACCACCTAGCACGGGAAGATGATTGGAAAATGTTTTGCTAAGATTCAAATAAGGATAGTCTTCAGGTGGGTGAAGGTTCTTAAGAAGTGGAGCATGAAGGTAGAACCTCTTCCAAGGTCCTACAGAAGATTGGAAGGCTCCAATTAACCTATGTCGTTAGGTAAATTGTAAGTAACCTAAAACAGATTTAGCTAGGGTAGAGGATACCCAAATCTTGAAGAAACATTAGAATAGCTTAAGACAGATGGGAACGAAGTGGAGATGGTAGATTGCTATGAAAGTTGTAATCATCCTAATAGCATTTGGATCTAGTTGGGCAATTGGGATACTAAAATAAGTTATAACAAGGAACAAAGGATGGATGAAAGGCAAGGCGATACCACCCCGAAGGTTGGATTCATAAAAGATAATATACCGTTCCCGGGTATCATGGATGCTCTTGTCTTAATTAGGTATGATCAAGTCATCCTTCCCTAACTCCATATCTCTTTGGATTTCTCTAGGTCTCTTTAACAAAATTTCTAGGGAAAGCCTTGGGCCTCGAATTCCCCAGCATTGGGCATAGCACCCGTGGTCACTTTAGAAAAAGGGGTAGCGAAAGGCAAATAATAGGTCTCATTGTTGGAGGTTATTACAAGTTTTGATTAATGAAGCCATTACAATAGTGAAAACCAAGGAAGAAACTCACCGATAGTGTGTTGAAAAGGAAGATAATGAAGGAAAATATCTCAAAGAGCAGTTTGGAACCCTAGAAAGTTTCAAAATCACATAGAAGTAGAAAGAAGTTTGAAGTTTTGGTAATGTTAAAAAGTTGAAATTCTTAGCTATTTATACCGGTAGAATGGCAGCTCTTTAACTTCTGAAAGGACTTTACCCAAGCTGATAGATTGTTAAAAATTAGCCATTTGAATTAAGAGATATGATTGTGCAAATGATGTTGTTTCATCTTTTAAGCATCTCTGACCTTTGAAGATCGCTAGGAGAAGAGACAAGACTTTTCATATGACCCTTTTGTCTTTTGAAAACCCTCTTGACCTCTAAGGTCGCTGAGCTCGAAACTGTTGGTAGTGATGGGATGGGTACGACCAGAGAGACCCAATACGAATACCCTGTAACCCGGACCAATGACTAGAATCCAACCCAACCATCATTGGGCCAAGACCTTCAAAGGTGTATAAACAAAATTCAATAAGACCATACAACAGTCAAACTTACATCACAACCTATGACCTTCCTACCACAAACAACAACCTATAGGTTGAGAAGCTTTAACTGGGGAGTCGAGGTTGCTAGTTCTTTTAGGTCACTACAGAGCTTTTGAGAGCTCTTGAATATTATTTGAAGACCAATCCGAGGTCCTCTATAGAAACATGAGTAAACATATCACTTTCCAACAAGGAAACTTCATGAAATCAGTAAATATTGGCAGGTTATACTCCCCCATTCAGTCTAGATTGCACGTGATTGAGATTAACTCAAGTAACGTAATTTCACCTAAAAAAATAGGATAATCTCTTCTTTTATACACTATGATCATTTAGAGTTAAAATTCAATTTGATTAAACCACTTCTATTTATTTAAAAACTTGGACTGACTTAACCATCAGAGCTCTCCTTAGGGCAAAAGTACCACTGTAGCAAGGTAACCCAAAGGTCAATTTCGAGCTCCATTTGTGGCAATTCCCAATTTTTAGCATTGGAAATAGGGCATTTTCTCTAGTGTTCAATTAGTTGGGAGTAGTTTAAATTTGTACAAATGTTTTCAACATTTCACATATATTCAATTTTATAATTTACTTTTTATTTTATACCTATTTTGACTTTTCTAAAAGAAAAAAAAATCAAAACTTAACCTTTATTCACCTTTAACTTGTTTTTACAATTTTACCAAAAAAAAAAAGAGTTCAAACTACTTCCAACTACCAACATACCCACTTTTATTTCTTTCCTAATATGAAAAGCAAAAGTTGGAAAAATCGAAACATCACAAAAATAAGATAAAAATAAACAAAGCTCTCTTTCTTGTATTGACACCCTGACCTCTGTACTAAAAGCACAGAGCTCACAGCTTTTTCTGTTGCTGTGAGATACATTAATATCTCGTCACCTAGTTTTGGAGAAACGAGCTGTGAGGGTCTCCCTAGGAATTCTTTCCACTGAAAACCTATTGGTTTCTTTAAGATATCTTAAAATTTAAGTCTCTTGTCCATCTTGTTGATAAATCGGCTTAGAGCTCCTCAGAGGCTCCATGTCGAGGAGTGCATTTATCTTGTCAGGATAGGCATAAATTCCTTGCTTTGAGATCTTGAAACCTAAGAATTTTCCTTTTGATACTCCAAAGGGAGCATGTTTGGGGATTCAATTTCATATGTGGAGCTTTCAGTGTTTGAAAGGTCTTTCTAATGTCTTAAATGAAATCCTCTGAGGTTGTAGATTTTGATGGGCAACTGGGTTAGATCAGAAGGACCCGAGTTAAATATTGAACAACCGTAACTAAGAACTAGGATCCGACCCTGATTTCCATCGTTTTAAGACCCTCGAAGGTCTATAAAGAAAGGTCAATGAAGACCATATGAGAGTCAAGCTCAAATCAACGACCCATGAGTCACGACTTACTGGTGAGGAGCCCCCACTCGAGAGTTGATGTCACTGGTTAATTGACGTCACTAGAGGGCTTCTAAGAGCTCTTGACGATTATTTGAAATCCAGTCTAAGGTTGCTACAAGCTCCTAGTAGAACGAATATATCACTTTCTGACAACGAAACTCCATGAAATCATGATAAAGATTGGCGGGATATGCTCCTACAATCAGGCCAAATTACCAAATTACATGAGATTGTGATCCACTCAAATAAGGTAACTACATCTAAAAAACTGGACCAAATCTTCCTTTTGAGGACACTTATCACAAAAATTAGAACAATTTGGTTCAATTCAAGCTATTCTATTCATTCATTCTAGAATTCTGGACTGACTTAATCATCAGAGTTATCCTTTGGACGACTACTCACTTTAGTGATCAAATTCTATCAATTGTTCTGGCAAGTGAATGTGTTAGAAAACTTGACAGGAATAAAGGATTTCACCTCAACCGGAAGAAGCCCGACACCACTGGTCATACAGAGTAAAGGCATTCAAAAGCTCTGGATCGCAAGGATGAGAGACAACCATTTCATACAAGTCAAGAGAAGATCAGCAACCCAATAGAAGGATGCTAGAAAATACAAAACAAGCCTGAGAGACCTAAAATCAAAGGGCACCCATTTCATTGCGAATTTCCCTAGCCCTATCTAAGGAGATTTTCGAAGAAAGCCCAAACGTTTCAACTTTTTCGGAGATTGGCACTATTTGTTTCTTGGGTGGCTGGGGAAGCGAGAAGGAGGTAGAATACTTTTTCACTCTAGTTAATGGGGGATGTTCTGATTATAGCAGACATTGTAAGAAAGATAACACACTGGTAAAATTATCGCAAAGGATTAAGGATTGAAGTAAAGTAGCTGAGGAACAAGATAAACAATAGGAAAATTCAGAAATTATAGAGTGCAGAGATGAAGTTTTGGTAAAGTTGACAAGCTAAAGTTTATAGACAGTTTGGTGTTGTTGAGTTCCAAAAGGACATTACCAAATCTAATTGGTTGTTGAAAAAAAAGTTGTTCAAATCAAAAGGATGCAACTCTTCAAGTGACCCCGTTTTGTCTTTTCAACATTGCCAACCTTGGAGATCTTAGAACAGAGAGTTATGACAATCCAACTGACATAGTTTTGTCTCTTGAAATTCTTTAGACCTCAGAGGTCGCTAAGCTGAAAAAAGGGGGTGTCATGATGTGCATACAATTATGACTTGAAGGATCCGACTTGAATACCAGCTAATATGACCTAAGAGAAAAGATCCAACCCAAACCACCAGTGGGTGAAGACTTTTAAAGGTCTATAAACAAAAGTCAACGAGATCTTACAAAGGTCTAACTCACAACCATGATCTACAGTCATCTCAATATGATTCACGACCTATAGGTCAAGAGCTCACAGCAGATAATGAAGGTCGTTGGGTTGGGAGATCATAGGAAGACTCTTTAAGGGTAGCAGAGACTCCCGATAAGAAATGTGAACAAATACATCACTTTCTAATAAAGAAACTCTATAAAATCAAGATCAAGATTGACTAAATGTACTCTCTCAGTCATGCCAGATTACAAGAGATTGAGATTGACTTCAATAAGGTAACTACACCTAAAAAGAGAGAATCCTTTTCTCTGTTTAAGGGGGAGATAGCTCAGAATCAATTCAATTTTTTCAATAGATACAATCTTACGCACTCAAAAAGATCTGGGACTAACTTGATCGTCAGAGCTATCCTCAGGGCGACAACCCACTTTGGTGATTTTACTTTCTTTAGCTGTTTTTACAGGCACTATTACAGCGGGGGTGACCAAAGGTCTATTTTGAGCTCCATCAATGACAATGCTTTCGTTCAACATAACGATTTTGTTCATTATTGTATGGACAAGAAATTTGATAAAAAATATTGTGTTCTTCTAAATATTTTGACAGAGATAGAAACTCAGCTCCCCTATCTGACTTAAAAGTTTTAATTGGAACCCCAAATTATTTTTCCAACATAGTGCAAAATCAAATAAATATATGAAAGACCTCAGATATGAACAAAAGTAAATCATAGAATATTTTGTATATGATAAAAAAAAGAAATAATAATTACAACCATGAACAGATCAGAATATTTGGATCCTATACATTTGAACAAATTAGTTCTAAAGGTTGGGGAGTCTTGAATTAAGAAGCTGGGAACACTAATTTATGACTCTAAGAAAACAACTATCTATGCAAAAGTAGTTAGATACATAAGTTGTAGAAATATTTTTAGCAGACAGAAATATTCAAACTATTGCAAGAGTGGCATCATCGAACCTTGCATGCTAGGTGCGTCTAGGAATTGATACGCCTAGAATGATCGGATAAGTGAGCAAGACTACAATTGAGGACCAATGGAATTTGTGAAATAAACACAATTAGATGAAATTGGGAGTGGTCTCAATTTCTCTCCGATGCTTAAGTTAGACAACAGTTAGAAGGATATATCAGGTGAGTACTGTTTGAAGGTTAAAAGTAGCATGCAACTTTAACCGGGTGCTTTGGACGTATTTATAGGGAGACCCCCACTGGTCTTTTCAGCGACACTTTTTCTGATGTGGGACATTCCTTTTCAAGAACTACAGTACCATTTATTGTATGGTGGGTGGCCATAATGAGTGGCTATCAATTCTTAATTTGTAGGATTGTATTATTTGATGTTATATATTGTTGTAAGCCATTTTCTACTTACTTACCTTCTTTTCTCAAACATTTTCTTATCATGGACAAATATCCTACTACTCCACTACCAAAGGATCGCTGCCCTTCTATTCCTCCCAAGACAGCCAATCCTATGCCTTCTCCTTCATCTTCTGTTCCCAAGTTAAAAGATCCCTCGGGGCCGATTACTCTTAGTGATCCTGGCAGATCCAGCAAATCCACTTCTCAAATACCATCTATGGGGGAAAGCACCTTCAATCGGTTAATGCTTTTTGACTCTCCAAGGTATAAGCTAAAACCCCTCACTGATATGGACAAGATGCATTTCGCCATAGACCATCATGAAGCTTTCTAGCACTTTCTTCAAACCCATTATCTTGATAATCCCCCACCATCTCCAGCTCTTTCTTCAAGTCATAAAGTCCCACCACCTCAATATGATGCTGAACAGGTGCAATCTAAATGCAATTATGACAAGAAGAAAGCTCCTCTTCTTCCTGAACATCACTCTTCTTCTCATGCCGCAAAAACTTCACCTTATATTGTCCAACCACCAAAGGACAATATTCCCATTCCACTCACCAGTACTCATACTCCTGCTCTCACTAATAAAGTTAATGCATTAGAACAACAAGTGAAAAAGATTATGCCTTGCCTTCTCAAATATGATCAAGCATTATTACAACCTGCTGATGGATGTAATCTTACTGATGCATTGAAGCATGAGAAAGTTCCACATGATTTTAAACTTCCTCAATTGGAGAAATTTGATGGTTCTACAGATCCCCATCGACACCTCAATCGCTACAATTTTGTCATGAAATTCCGTGATCCTGATGATGTTTTGTTATGTCGGGTATTCTCAACCACATTGGAAGGCAAAGCTTTAGATTGGTATTCTGGGCTACCCCAAAATTCAATTGATTCTTTTGATCACTTCAAAGAGTTATTCCGGAATCAATATGCTAGTAATACAGTCCAACTTCAACGCCAATCTCACCTTTCGAATCTTCATCAGAGAAAGGACGAGTCTTTGAATGATTATTAGAATAGGTTTAATACAGAAGTACAAACTGTTGTCAATTGCATGGAGCTCGTTTATGTAGAAGCTTTTTGCAATGGTGTGAAACTTGGAAGAAACCATGACAAAATTTATGCCAATCCTCCTAGCTCCTGTTCTGAGTTGATGCACAAAGTTTGCAAATTAATTCTAATTGAATCTTCTTCTACTTCCAAAAGAAACACCAGAAAAGAGGAATTGCAAGCTTTTGCTAAACAAGCCGCTAATAACAGTTCCTCTAAAAAAGGCAGATTCAATCATTTTTCCACTCCCTATTGTTCTACACCACTAGTATACCCAAATCACACTTATAATGAAAAACGTCTTTTGCCCGATCCTCCCTTTGTCAAGGCTGATCATTCTTCTCCATCTTCTCCTCCACCCTTTTCCAATAATAAGTCATAGAAATTTAGAAAATCTCAAGACACATATCCACCATCGTCTAAAGGACGTTCTTCTTCAAGTGCATACACACCTAAATCTACCCCCAATTTCACTCCTTTAAATGCACCACCGACTATGATTCTTCAGCAAGTACAGGACTTCGGTATTTTGAACCCTCCATACTAAATTCAATCCCCTTTGAGAAGCATGATCATAGCAGATATTGTATGTACCAACTTAAAAAAGAAATTGAGTTCGCAATCAAACGTGGTCAATTGAAACAATATATTGGAAATGTTAAAACCAAAAATCCATCATCAGCCCCTTCTCCTATCCAGTGTCCTCGTAAGGTCATTGATGTCATCACTGGTGTTCACTCCACAATGGAAGTTCAACCTCAAAAGAAATTGAAAGTTGAACCTTCCAAGATAGTTAATGATGACGTTCCACTGGTCATTTCCTTGCTTATTACCGATTGTGTAGTCAAACGCATCTTGGTTGATACTGGCAGTTCTGCTAATATTTTACATTATGAAGCTTACACTAAGATGGGTTTAAAGGATGAAGATATTAAAACCTCTCACATCCTATTGGTTGGTTTCTCTAGAGACACTGTATATGCACTTAGTACTTGTACATTACCTGTACAGTGGGGATCTCCTCCTCATCCAATTATACAAAATGTTGAATTTATTGTGGTTGACTCTCCTTCAAGCTACAATATAATGTGGGGATGACCTGGGTTAAATCTTATGCAAGCTCATGTTAGCACATTTGCAAATAAGCTTGTCATCCAAAATTCAACCGATTCTTTTGAAATTGTTGGGGATATTCAAGCTGCTTACACTTGCTATAAACTGGAATTCGCCAAAGCAATGCCCGATCCTAAAATGACAAAGTTTGTGGAATCAACATTAGCCGATCCTCCTAAAGATGAAGAACGGGTAACTGAAGTTGGTGATTTGGAAGAATTTCATTTATCAGCTAAATATCATGAAAGAACCATCACCATCGGCCGTAGTCTTCCAGCTTGTCTCAAGCATGCCCTTTTGCATCTACTTTCAAATATCAACATATTTTTGCTTGGTCAACACAGGATTTGGGAGTAGTTCCAAGAAATTTTGCAAAACATCGATTGGGCATCCCCAAAACCTACCCACCGGTCATCCAGAAGAGTTGATTCTTCTCCATTGAAAAACAAAAGGCCATTCAAGATGAATTACCTAATCTCCTACAAGCTGGCAAAATCCATATAGTTCAATTTCCTAAATGGGTAGCAAATCCAATTGTTGTCCCCAAACCTGATGGTTACTGGAGAATGTGCATCAATCTCACTTCTCTTAATCTAGCCATCAACAAAAAGCCCTTTCCCATGCCCAGAACTGATCACTTGGTAGATGCTACCTCTGGGTACTCACTTCTCTCCATTCTAGAAGCACATAAAGTATATCACCAGATACAAATGGCAGTTCAAGATGAAGATAAAACCTCATTCACTACTTCCAAAGGTTTATTTTGCTATACCAGAATATCATTTGGTCTTAAAAATGCAGGTGCTGATTTCCAAGACATGGTCAATCGAATGTTTGTACTGCAACTTGGAAGAAATGTTGAAGCATATACGGATGATATCCTTATCAAATCAAAAACACATGATAATTTTTTGGGTGATCTTAAAGAATGACAATATGCAAATTTGGACTCAAGATGAATCCCAAAAAGGGTTCCTTTGGAGTGAAAGCTGGTAAATTTTTGGGCTACATGGTTTCTGGCCGAGGCATTGAAGCAAATCCTTCCAAGATACAAGCTTTGCTCAATATGAAATCTCCATCAAACATCAGGGAGGTTCAACGATTAACTGGACGAATTGTTGCTTTAAATAGATTTTTGTCAAAATCAGGAGAAAAGTCCCTGCCCTTTTACTAGACAATCAAAAATTCAGAACATTTTTAATGGACTCCAACTTGTGAAGACACTTTCCAAAAGAATACCGTAGGATCTCCATCGATCCTAGTATCACCAACAAACAATGAAATCCTACAGTTATATATACCAATCTCACAATCTATAATAAGTTCGGTTTTATGTGCCTTAAGGGGTTCAAACATAAAACTTATTTATTATGTGAGTCAAGTTCTACAGGGTCTGAGTGCCAATACTCACCCTTGGAAAAACATGTTTTGGCATTAGTCATTACAACAAGAACGTTAAAACCATACTTTCAATCTCATACAATTCACTTACTTACTAATGTTCCTATTAGGCAAATTTTACAGAAGTCAGATATTGCTGGTTGCTTGATGAAGTGGGCTATAGAACTCCCAGAGTTCGATATCCATTATCTTCCTAGAAAAACAATAAAAGGTCAAATTCTAGCTGTTTTATTAGGGAATGCACTTTGCCCCACTCATCTTAAAATTCATTATTGCTTGATACATCAACTCCTCTTTTACATGATTGTTGGATCTTAAATACAGATGGATTGGCTAAAGGTGCTGACTTTATTTTGCTTAGCCCTGAAGGTACCAGATTCACATACGCTTTGAAATATGATTTTCCAATTTGTAATAATGAATCTGAATATGAAGCTTTCTTGGCAGGTCTTCGAATGGCCGAAAGCCTCCACCTAAAAAACTGAATTGTACGAACCGATTCTCAACTTCCTTTAGGTCATGTCAATGGTGAGTACGAAGCAAGAGAAGACAATATGCAAAAATATCATGAAATTGTTCATAAACTTTTTTCCAATTTTGAATATCTACGAGTTGAACATGTCCCTTGTACACAAGATTCTTAAGCTGATTTTTTATCCGAAGTTCAATCTGGAACTTATTTGGATGGTCTTTGGATTGAGCCATTACAAAAGAAAACTATTGACTATATTTCTATTTTTCTAGCTGATACTGCTTCATCGTGGATTACTCCAATTCAATACATTATTGATGGTACCTTACCAGAAGACAAAATTGAGGCACGCAAACTTCAAACTTTCTCATCTCGGTATGTCATTATGAATAATCAGCTATACCGTAGAGCATTTTCTTGGCCGCTCTTAAAATGTTTATCTCCCGATGAAGGCAATTACATTCTCAGATAAATACGTGAAGGAATATGTGGTTCCCATATTGGCAGCCTATTTCTAACCAAAAAATAATGCTTGTAGGATATTTTTGGTCTACCATGGATCATGCTCCCAAGAGCTTGTTCGCACTTGCTAAAAATGTCAATTGCATAACAATGTTCATCATCTTCGTCAGACATAATTACATTCAATGAGCTGTCTGATTAATTTCTATCAATGGGGAATGGATCTTTTAGGCCCTTTTCCAAAAGCTTCTGGTGGTCGTGAATTCTTTGTTGTGGCAATTGATCATTTCACCAAATGGATAGAGGCTCGACCCTTAGCTCCTATTACCTAAAAAAAGGAAAAAGATTTCTTTTGGGAAGAAATTAGTAACCGTTATGGTATTCCTACTGTTCTATAACCGATAATGGAAAACAATTTGAATCTAAGCAGTTCACTAAATTTTGCCAACAACATCACATAGACCATCGGTTCACTTCTATTGCATATTCTCAAACTAATGGTCTAACTGAAGTGGCTAATAGAATTAATCTTCACGAATTAAAGAAACGTTTAGATTCGGCTAAAGGCAAATGGGTAGATGAAATTTCTAATGTTTTATGGTCGTACCATACTACTGTAGGGAAATAGATCCGAAATCCACAATGAAAACTAGATCTAAAACCCGATTTTTAAAAAAAATTTACACACAATAGAGAAATGATACCTTTAGATTGAAGATTGTAGATCGATCTTCATTTCCTTTGTATTTGGATAGCAATCTATAATGCTTAAGATCTTCCAATCTATTCACTAAGATCAAAGTTTTGGGTGAACAAAACTAGGAATGGTGAAGACGAAATATTGTCTCTTGAGAGAGGAGGCTAAGGTTTCTTACACCAAATGCTTGAATAACCCTAATTGCTAGTTATAATAAGATATATATATATATATAGACATCTCAGATAACCTAATTAGGGTTTTGGCTACTATGGGCCAAGATTAATTCATTGTAAGAAACCCATTTATTTATTTTTAGTCCAAGTCCAAATATAATTAATCTTATGGACCAAAGTCCAAATTAATTATAAGACCAATAAAAATAAATACTCCTAACTTATTTTATTTAGGCCCAACTATAATTAATCTTTTGGACTTAAGTCCAAATTAATTATAATACCAAATAAAATAAATCACTTAATTTTATTCAAACTTAAATAATTAATTCCAAAAGTTATATAATCAGTAATTAATTATTATAGCTACTTAGAACAAAATTAATTCTTCTTCAATTCCTATTTTAGAATGACACAAAAATCAGTCATAAACAATAGGGCTAGATTGGGGACCTTAAGACACAATGTTCTTGGCTCCATAAAATGACAAAAATACCCTTGCTACATAATAGCAATATACTTAGCCATTTTAAACATCTTCTATTATCACCATAAGAAGAAGATGTACTCCAAGAAGCATTGTTGTTGTAACAGAAAGTTTGTTGAGATAAATCTCAACATTTCATCTTTGACCTACAGGTGTATTGACACATTTGCCTTTCTATGTAACACCCACTATTGAGCCTAGGTCTGATGTACTCTCACCTTACTCAATAGCATCTACCATCCTTTGGTATCTTGTTCAATTTGTTAAGTTCACATGAATATTCACAAAAAGAATATTCAGTACTATATTGAATAGTACTACCAAGGCCTTGGGTTCAGTGAACTAACTTGAACAATCCACAA
>JAWZTD010028597.1:0-10892 GCA_035221335.1 Echites panduratus
ACTAAACACTTGTAACATTTGTAACCAAAATTCTGAAATTTTGGTCAAGTGTGACATGAATTTCAGTCCATTACTTCATGGCTGTGCAAGGTCCATTTCCAGTCCTCCAAATTGATTTATAAACTCCTTATTCTCTATTAAACTTCATCAAAATCCTGAGCTTTAATCACATTAAAAGTTTTGCTTGAAACCATTTCATCTTGGAGTGCTCTTCTTTCGAAAATGGCCTCAAAATCAATGAATTCTTCTCTTCCTTGAATGAAGATCATCAATGCTTTGTCTTAACTTTGAAGCCCTTGATCTTGTGATAGGTCCACTTGGTATTTTTGGACATGGGTCTTCATCACAACTTGATTGCGAGAAATATCCAGACCCTTATAAGCTACAAAGTTTGAATGGGGGTGAAGAGGTTTTGGTTGACAAACAAGTGAGGTGGCCTTCTTCCGTAAGGAAGTATGAGGATGAAGTGCTTTATTATGTGATTCCAATGAAGGAAACTCATTTGTTGCTAGTGAAACCTTGGCAAGTTGAAAGAGGAGCTACATATGATCATTGTCAACATAAGTACTCTTTCATTTAGGAAAGAAGGTGGATTCATTTGAATTCCTTGACATCACATGAGGCTACTAAAGATCAAGAACAACTCTTAGAGAACATGAGGGCATTCTATGGTGAGGAAGAGTTCGAAAGAAAAAGAGAAAGAAATGAAAGAAATAATGAGCTTGAAAAAGAAAGATAGCTTGAGAAGCATGAACACGAGAGGAAATATGAGCAAGAAAAAGAAAAGATGGTCATGGAGACTAAAGAAATGATGTAGGAAAAAGAATTTTTGATAGAAAAGAAATTGTGAGAAAAGAAATGAAAGAAGAGAAAATTGAGAGTCAAAAGAAAAGGGAAAGTGATAGTGGTTTGATTAATATTGCCAATTCTAACACTAACCATTCTTCTTCCAGTGTTATTGTGACCAAATTTCAGGAATTTGAAGGACTATTCAAAAAGGAATTTGGCAATGACAAAGTGAGAATGAGTGAGATGCTACAATGGTACATTCTCATATCTACTCTTGGTGACAAATTGTTGAATTGTGAGCATGAAAGAATGTTATCTTTAGTTAGATATGATTGTGGAAAAGCTTACGATGTTGATAAGCAAGAATGTATTGTTGAATTTATTAAACATAGTGATCCTTTGTGTAAAGAAAGTATGCATTGTATTTCTTTAAGTTTTGCTACAACTTTCATGGACTTCGTTTTTGTGAAGGAATCATATGTAATCCAATGTGATGTTGACAATGCTTGTTGTAGTTTTGAGTAAGGTATTCTTGTTGAATCTTTTAAGCATGTTAAATTCTTGATTGGTGAGGATAAGATGTGTACTTATAAAAGTCCTTTGAATGAATTGCAACTTCTTGAACTTGCAAAGAAATCATTTGATAGGGAGCATACTGCTGGTTTTGTGCTTAACATTTCAAAACAAGTTGATTGTATTGAATTCTATAAGCATGATAATTCCTTGTTAGATGGAAATGCTATAATAATGCCTATGAATTGTCTATATGACTTGTTGACCATTGACTTTATTGAAAGATGCTTGGAGATACATTCTTGTCAGATGAATTATTTGGATTTCTTGTGGAAGCATACCCTTGATTCGCACATGAGTAGACTTTCTAAATTTGTTTTGGATGATCGGGTATTGTGGATCTTTGACATTGCAGTTCTCGATAATAAAATGTATCTTTGTGATATTTTGTGTATTCATATCATTGATCGTACATGTTGGATTGTGTTGTTCGGAATGTGTTTCATCATGAATCCTATGAAAGGAAAATCTATGATTGATGGGAGTAATAGCTTGATACTAATCTTTGAGGGAAAAGCATATCATGTTAAGCATTTGACTTTTAAGGAAGTTTTCATGCTTCATGATTTTGATAGAGACATGATTGCATGGATTGTATATCTTGGGGTGATTCTTAGATTCAATGCTTATGAGTTTCATAATAGCATGCCTAGAGTTGATACTCTATGTGTTTTTTAATGTGATAAGCATGTTGAATTATTTAAATTGCTGAAACTTGAGAATCAAGAAATGTATTTTGTGAGATATGATAGTCCTAGAAGCATGAATATCTTGCTTAAAAAGCATATCTTAGGACTACGTATGAAAAAGAGACCTATAATGAATGGAAGAATCTCGTTAACATTTCGTGAAGACGAGATCTATGGTGATAAATTGTTCTTTGAAAAAGATATGTCACTTCATAATATTGATAACAAGATGATTGCTATTTGTGTTATCTCTATTTGGCAAGTTTGGTGGAAATACATGATGAGATGGATCATATTTTATGCCAACAATAGAGAATTTCTGAGATTCGTGGAACATTCCTTATCTTTCAATGATTACAATGTTAACCATCTTGAAGTTTTAGATGAAACATTCGTATATACTATAAAAAGGAATTGTTTCTTGGGCTTAATGTACAAAATTTCCAGATTTGAAATTCTTTTGTTTAATGCTTATTGGGACAAGAACAAATTTAAAGTTGTGTCTTACGAGGTACAGTTTTGTTTCCTAGGAGTTTACATCGGATGGTACTTCTTTTGTATGTGTCTTCTACTAACAAATTTCTTGTAGATTAGATGTACATATCCATCACAGAAAGAGCAAAACCCATGGAGAAGGGAATGGTAAGGCCATATTGTCTAACAGCGTCCATGGAGAAAGATATCTATCAACACTTTGATAACATAGAGCAATGTGGTAAATATTGTTATTATGTTTCCATTAATGCTATTAATCATTTTTTTGTCAATGCATTAATGGAGGGCTTGAGGACAAATCTTTTTAAATTTAGGGGGATGATGGAGCCCAATTAATCTTGATTGAAATGACCTTGAATCTTGAAGAAACCTACATTTCAAGATAGAAAGATTTGACAAATCCTTCCAAGAAGGAGGGGATGAGAGAATCCAAGGACCCAAGCTAACTTTGATTGAATCAACTTGGAGGTTATCAAAAGACAAAGACATGGAAAGTGAATTTCAAGCCCTCAAGCTTATGTAAAAAGACTTGTATTTTAGATACAAGTATGAAGTTTCTAAGATTAAGAAGAACTTCATGTTATTTGCGTTGAAACAAATCCAAGAGGAACAACTTACTGTTTATGCCGAGATTGGAGAAAGAAAGCTTGAAGTGTGGAAGCTTAAGCTCAAAGATCTATATTTCAAGTTTAAACTTGATGAAGATATGAAGATTTTGGAAGCTTGAAACTATGCAAACTTCACTACATTTGAAGGCCAAATGGACTGGATCTCTTACCTTAATTATGTCATGATATTTGTCAAGCGAATAGAGAAGAAAAGACTAAAAAGAGAGGTGGAGAAATGAGGTTAACTAAGCTCAACCAAAGCTGGAATGCTAGTGCAAAACAATTCTGAAACAAGGTGGAAAACTACCCTATCCGGAGCCAAGCAAAGCCAGTCCGGTGCCTAACCACTTTGGTGAACATCTCAGCCATTTATAGAAGTAGTCTGTCATGTTGTTCCACCACCATCCGGCACCTAATGGTCTTAATCCGGTGCCTGACACCAACCTGGACAACATTGGATTTTCTTTGTGTTCTTTGTAATTACTTTGACTTTTCTTGCAAGTTAAGTGTTATAATATGTCATTAAACTCAAGAAAGGTATGAATTAGGGTTTTGGCTAACCAAAACATTATAAATACATCCTTATCTTGTATAACAAAAACTAATCTATTTTGAATCAAGCATTATAACTTCTCTTTGAGAGAATTTTCTGATCAACTTGATCAAACTTGTGAGATCTTAGGAAACTCTTTTGGGGTTCTTGAGTGATTACAATTGGGCTATCAATTACTTTGGTTGAGGTACTGATGTGTCTTTACAAATCAAGAGAATGGTTGATGAAAATTTACTTCATAGGTCATTCTAATTCACCAAACCCAAACCTTAATTGAATCTTGTGAATTAAGTGTGAGATTTGATCTTGATTGCATTCTAACATCAATCTAATTACAAAAATCACATCAGGTGCTGAACAGGAGGAAATTTGATAGAGCTGGTGAGTACTCCAAGCTACTTGGTGTCGGACAGCTTGTCCCATCAACTGCCAGATTCATTTTGTTACGTTTTCTATTAGTCTTTTTAGCTTAGTTTAAAGGTGTTTTATGTAATTAACATCTTAGAGCGACGTAATCCAAACATACAACAATCTCCTGAATGAAAGCATATTTCTCTTCGAGAGTTTTCTCTTCAAAGATCAAAGATGATCTTCTATGAGGTTTTGTGTCTAGAACTCTTCTAGGTTCTTGGACAATTCTTAAGGCTTCTTACAGTTTTGGTTGAGGTGTGATTAGTCTTCCAAAATTAAGTCATTGGTTGACGTTGCAAGATAACAAAGGTCAATGAAACAACCATGATCTTTGATGAAGTCTTGAGAACTTGCTACATGATAGAATCTAAGGAGTTGGGCCATTGATATGAGAAACTTCAATGCCAAAGAATCATGTCATTCATTAATTTCTATGAGTTTGAATGGAATAATGAGTTGCCATGTGAGTCTTGAATGTTTGTTTTGTTGTTAGATTTCACAACTAAAGTTATGGTTGTCTGTGATTATTAACTGAAAGTGGAGGTTATTTTTAATGACAAGAGTGTATGAGAGGCTCTCTATATTATGGAGGTATATAAGTTACAAATTTATGAGTGCCTTAACAAGATAATTTGGCATTGGTACACCAAAATTTAGTGATTCAAGAAATACAATATTATCTTCATATTAAATGTATAATGCAAGAAATTTAATATCAAAAATATAAAATTCTAGTAATTTATTCTTATTATTTTTACAAAATAAAAGGATGTTACAATATGAATTATTTATCTTCATATTAAATTCCTAGAAAAAACTAAAGAAATCACTTTTTTTTTAAATGTCACTATTATTACAACAGCCGGTCTTATATTAGATATATATGTGATAGTTGCGACAAGTTGTCTTATATACATTCACTACATAAGGTGGTTCTAAATCCGTCTTATTTATGACTACTTATATGACAAGCCATTGCATGTAATCCTGTACATGTGACGGCCTGCTGTAAAAAAGATAAAATATAAGCGACGGCCCTAGAGTAGCAGTATATATTATCATATTTGACTTCCTGTCTTGTAAAACAACCATTTTCAACCGTCATGATTCCATCATAAAAAGATCTGTCCTCTATGACCCTATTTCTTCTAGTGTTGGGAACTTGACTTTAATTTGATATGTTTGAGGGTTGGGGCCATTGATTTGAGAAACTTCAACTCAAGATCACATGACCTATGGTACATGTTTCTCAAGTTTTATTGTATACGACGATGACTTGATTCTTAGTTGTGAAGGGTTTGGCGAGTCCTTTCTTAGCCCGCACCTTCACTCACGATCATTAATGGAAATCAAGAACCTTATCAAGCATTGATTGGAACTACTTTCATGCTATTACAGGAAGACTATTTGGGGGAATTATTTATGGAAGATATGAAATCATTCATGGAAGAAATAAAGATTACAAGGATCAACATTTCAACTTGGAAGAAGACTTGAAGACATTAGTGTTCAACAAAGAACAACTACTTGAAAGTGATGCCTTGTTTGATAATGTTGGAAGATGGTGCTATTTCAAGGAAGAACTTTGATGTCATCAAGGTTGATGCTTTTCATGATGTTCAAGAACTGTTATGCAGCTTAAAATATCATCAAAACATCCTTGGGAAAGTCCTTGAAGAAACCATAAAAGAAGGAAAACAAAAGTAGGACAAAGGAGGACCAAAAACAAGTGTTTTCTTCATCGATGGACACCCTAACCGGCACTTGTCAAGAGGGCCGATGAGCCTCAGCTCTTGGAGCAACAAGCAGACTGCAAAAACAAGAAGTATTGACTCTAACTGAAGACCCAATCGGCTCCGGTTAGCCCTAAAACGGCAATTGAACAGTTTCTGTTCTACTTGGTTTTTCTTGCTTTTTTCATATGTTTTAATGGTTCTTTTGTAGTTTAAAATTTTTCTAAGACCTAATTAGGATTATAATATGTTAGATCCTATAAATATCATCTTTCAATTGTATTCCAAACAATTATGAATCTTTGAATCAATTGCAAACAAGTTTCTTCTCTTTGAGAGATAAATTTCAGATCAAACTTGATCCATTTGTGAGATCTTAGCACCTCTTCTAGTGTTCTTGAGAGGTACATTGGGCTATCAATTAATTTGGTTGAGGTATAGATGTGTTTTCCAAATCAAGAAGGATGATTGATGAAGAATTTGCTTCATAGGTCATTCTAATTAATCGACACAAACCTTATTTGAAATCCTTCTTAATTTTGTGTGTTTTTAATGAATCATACATTCTAAGAAATCATATCATCTTTTGGTATCAAAGCTTTGGTTCTTCATTTAAGGTTTGACTATCCTTTAATGGATGTATTGTTGCTTCGATCATGTTTGTTTCATTGAAATCTCGTGATCTAATGTTTGTTTTGTGAATTTGTTCCCCTACATCTATCCCACTCTTCTATTTTAACTTGTGTGGCTTTAATGATGTGATCCTAATAACAGTGCAAAATGATTAATGAAGACCAATCATGCAGACACATTCATGGGAGAATTAAATACTTGCAAGCTCAAAACATTCAAGTTTGAAGAAGAACAAAAGACAACATTGTACATTAAATTTGAACTTGAAATCATGCTTGTTGAAACCCTACAAACGTGATGGAAATTATAGACTTCATGAGGGTTGAATGACACATATTTGGAAGCTTAAATGGACCTCCATCCATGCCATAATCTTACCAAGAAAACATATAATGGAGGGTACAACGAGGCTGGACAAATGGAGAAGAAAAAGGGAGAAGAACAAGACAAATTACAGGCCGTCTGGCGATTGACTGGGATGGCAGATCTTCAACTCAGCAAAACAGAAATAGGCTGGCGCTTGACAGCTCCAAGTTGGTGCCAAATCCTGCACAACTTCCAGCAGTGAAGCTTTGCCTATTTTGTTGGTTTCAGCTTGTATTTATTTTATAGTTCAGACCTTTATGTGTAATTAATTTCTAGCTTTCTTTTGTTTCACTTTTGTCTTTTAAATAAGCCTTTCTTCTTGTAATAACAACAATTAACTTTGAGAATGAAAATTTGAGAGAACATGTTCTCCTTTCTCTGCACCTTGAGTGTGTGAGTAGAAATTCGGGTCTTTTAGGTGAGATTCTTACAAAAACTCTTCTAGGGTTCTCATAGAATTACACTAGTTCTTTCAATTACTTTGATTGAGGTATTAAATAGTCCTCCAAATAAAGAGCATGGTTGATGAGAATTTATCTCATAGGTAATTCTAATTAACCAAACCCAAAACCTAGGTGCAATCCTTTTTTGTCAAAAATCAATTTTCCCTTTTGATGACTTGAACCCTGAAATCCTTCCTTCATCGAATGGGAAGTGGTATTAGAGCCTTTTACTCTTCATCTAGGTTTGGCTATCTTTATTTGTTTTCTTGTTTGTTTGTGCCATGATCATGTTTGTATTCTTTGAAATTGTATGATCATATGTTTGTTTGTGTTTCTTCATTTTACAACTATCCTAGTAATTTATTGTGATGAATTTGTTTGCGGGAACCAAGCCTATGGCCAAAAACAATTGCTAGTTCTTTGTGTTATGGGTTGTTCATCTCTTCATCGGAATTTTCTACAGATTGTTGAACATTCTGTGACAAAAAAAATATCAAAAAAAATTGAGTTGAAAAATTCATGAGCTTATTGTTCAATATTTGATTGGGAAACCTTGTTGAATACATTTGTTTATTATTTGTGGAAATTTGAAATCAACAGAGGCATGAAATCAATTTAAAATTGCAAGAAAAAATTGATCACATTTCTTGACCTCTAGGTGTTTGATAAAATGCCTCAATGACGATTTCCTTGATTCCTGCTTTTTCTATCACTTGGTTTTGATTAAGTGATTTATTTTAAACTCTTTGGCTCTTATTTGTGAATTCTTATTGATCATTTGCTTGTATTTGTTGATTACTCTGTATCCTTGGCTTCGTAATTTACAATTACACTAAGTGAATAATATAAGATCTTAGTGAAGAGTTCGAGTGGTAAAAGGCATGAGTGGTGAGCATAATTGAGTATGTAAAAGCCTTGATCGAGTGACATACACAAGTGCAAGTGAGGTTCATGCATTATACTACAGCCTTTACTAAGATTTCATTGTGAATACACCTTGAACAAAGATGTCACTAATTCATCACAAGCTTATAACGTTGGAGTGAATTTCTCAAACGACATGACGAACTTGATGCATCATCCTTGACAAGCTAAGTAGCTTGATGATTGATCAAGAAAGTGAGGTAAACTATGTAAGTCAATACATGGTGAATAGAATGGGACTTAAATGTGATAGCCATCCAAATCCTTACAAGATACAAGAGTTGGATGGGGGGGAAGAGGCTATAGTTGGAAAACAAGTTAGAATACCCTTTTTCATTGGGAATTATGAAGATAATGTACTTTGTGATCTAGTGTATATGGAAGCAACTCATTTGTTGCAAGGGAAGCCATGACAAAGGGAACGAGAAGCTACATATGATGAACTCCTTAACAAGTACTCCTTCAAGATGAACGGGAAAAGAGTATGCTTGAAGTCATTGACGCCACAAGGAGCCCATGAAGATCAATTGATGATTAAAGTTGATGGGGGAATTTTTGCAAAGAAGAAAGAGGTTACAAGTGAGCATGAGAAGAGACAAGAAGAGGAGCTTGAAAAGGAAAAAGAAATTGAGGGGCAAAACGATGAGGGGAAAGATCAAAATGAGGGAGTGAAAGAAATGAAGGAAGAGAAAGAGAGCCTAATTGCAAAAGGGCATGAGAGGAAAAACAATGAAAAAGAAAAAAAAGAGTGAGCTTAAAAGAGAACATGAGTATGAGAGAAAAAAAAAAGACTAAAAAGAAAGAAAAAGAAGTGAGCCAGGAAGAAGAAAAGGAGAGCTCAAATGAGAAGGATCTTGAGATGAAAAATATTGAAGGGAAAAATGAAAGAAAGGAGAGAAGAGAACAAAAGAGTGAGGAAAGAGAAATCTTTATTTCTACTCCTATATTTGACCGTTCTTCTCCTAATGTTTCTTCATTTAAATTTCAGGAGCTTGAAGGAATAGTCAAGAGCGGATTTGGACATGATGTATTGGGGGTAAGCATGATGTTATAATGGTACATTCTCATCTCTAGCCTTGGAAATAAATTTCTAAAATTTGATCATGAACATTTGTTTCCTATGCCCAGATATGATTGTGGATATGCTTACTATGTTTACAACATGTTGTGTGATAGAATTTGTTAAGCATAATGATTTGTTGACTTTCGAAAGCAAGACTTGTACTCTTTTGAGTATTGTTACTGCTTTCATGGACTTTTTGTTTGTAAGGGAATCCTATGTAATGAAATATGATATAGATGATGCTTGTGGAAGTTGTGAGCAAGTTGCTCCTATGGTAACTTTAATGTATGATGATTTCCTGAATAGTGGGACTAGGATGTGCGTTCCTAAAAAATCTTTTGAATGAAATGTCACATCTTGAGCTTGCTAGGAAATCAATTATGAAAGAGCATGCTCATGTTTTTGCTCTTAAAGTTGAAAAGCAAGTTTTATATGTTGAATTCCAAGAGCATGTTCAATCTTTGTTTGATAGTAGTGCTTTGATAATGTTTGTGCATTTCACATTGATGTTTTTGAAAGATGCTTGAAGGTGCTTCCTTTGTGGGTGGAATTATTTGGATTACTTACGGAAGTACATTCTCGAATCATGCAAGATTAGGTGGTTCAAATTTGTTTTGGACCATAGGGAATTGTGGATTTTTTATGTCAAGACATTTGATGCCAAGTTGTATTTTTGTGCTCTCATGTACATATTATTTTTTAGCTTTAAATTTTTAGGTATCTTGTTTGTAGAACAATTCATTGCGATGTATATGTAAAGTAATTCTATATCCTTAGGGAATCATAGCTTGAATGAGATTTGTGAAAAGGCTCATCATGTTGAGATCTTGAATTTTAGGAAAGTTTTGAAACTTCATAAATTTGATGGCAACGCGAATGCTTGTTTTAAAGTTCTTGTGATTCTTAAATTCAAAGTTTACGGCTTTCATGATGGATGTATGCCTAGAATGAATGTTCTATGTGTTCATGATGAGTTCATTGGGTTACTGAATTTTGAGAATCATGATTTGAACCATGTGACATATGTTAATCTCAGGATCTTGTATTTATCGTTTAAAGGGCATGTCTTATGATTACATATGAAAAAGAAAGTTATGATTCTTAGGGGATATTTGTTACTACCTTTTGAGAAGATGTTCGATAAGGAAAGTTTGTTCTTTCATGAACTTGTTGAATTTCATGTTGATAAAATTAGTATAGGATAAAGTTCAGGTGTTTAATCTCTATTGGGCATATTTGGAAATTTGGCATGATTTAAGAATTTCATTTTATGCTATAAATGGAGATGTGTTGAGAATTGAAAAACATTTCATGTCCTTTTAAGGGTACAACGCAAACCATCATGTTGATAATATGAATTCTAGCATGCGTGGGAATCATCTTTATATCCATATGCTTTATAAGTTTGATGGAATGCATGCACTTGTTTATGAAAGAAGGTGTTTCTTGATACTTGACTTGTTTTAGTCACTTTTTGAAGTGCTTTTTGTTTACTACTTTTGAGGACATCAACTTGTCGGATTTATGCTCTATGATTTGTATCCTTAATCTTTGGGATTTTTGACTTTTTCTTTTTATGGTGTGATTTGCTTCCTTAGTGCTTAAAATGAAA
>JAWZTD010028597.1:10992-38130 GCA_035221335.1 Echites panduratus
TTTGTATCCTTAATCTTTGGGATTTTTGACTTTTTCTTTTTATGGTGTGATTTGCTTCCTTAGTGCTTAAAATGAAAATGTATTCCTTGTCTTTCTGTTTTATCTAATGATTTGTTGATGAGATGAAATACTTAGCAAAGGAATGGTGATACCATTTGGGGTGATGGCTTCTATGGCGGAACAAAATTAACACCCTTTGATAGCATGGTTTTCTGGTAAGTCTTCTTTTGATGTTTCAATCGATACTACTGATAGTTCTTTTCTCCTTGTAGGTAGCAAAGATTCGAGGACGAATCTTTTCAAAGTGAGGGGGTATGATGTGATCCTAGGAATGGTTCAAAACATTGATTGAAGACCAATCATGCCATCAAGGGAAAAGCTAACTTGAGGACACATTCATGGGAGAATTAAAGACTTGCAAGTTCAAAACATTCAAGTTTGAAAAAGAATGAGAGATAACATTGTACATCAAATTTAAACTTAAAGAAGAACGAAAGTCATGTTTGATGGACTTCAAGAGGGTTGAATGACACACATTTGGAAGCTTAAATGGACCTACATCCATGCCATAATCTTACCAAGAAAACTTATAATGGAGGGTACATTGGGAGCCTGGACCAGTGGAGAAGAAAAAGGGAGAAGAACATGCCAAATTATAATTTGTCTGGTGCCTGGACTTAACCAGTTGGCTCCTGACCTCGGCAAAGCAGAAACAGGTTGGTGCCTAACTGCTAAAAGCTGGAGCAAAATCCTGCAAAACTTCGGCAACGAAGTTTTGCCTATTTTGTTGGTTTCAGCTTATATTTATTTTATTATTTAGGCCCTTATGTGTAATTAATTTCCAGCTTTCTTTTGTTTCACTTTTATCTTTTAAATACGCCTTTCTTCTTGTCATAACTACCATTAACTTTGAGAATGAAAATTTGAGAGGACATTTTCTCCTTTCTCTGCACCTTGAGTGCGTGAGCAGAACTTTAGGTCTTTTAGGTGAGATTCTTACAAAAACTCTTCTAGTGTTCTTGTGGAATTACACTAGGGCTTTCAATTACTTTGGTTATCGTATTGAATAGTCATCTAAATCAAGAGGATGGTTGATCAGAATTTATCTCATGGGTCATTCTAATTAACCAAACCCAAAACCAAGGTAAAATCCCTTCTTTTCAAAAATTGATTTTCCCTTTTGGTGACTGAAACCACTACATCAAAAATGTTCTTTAGGGACGTTTGATTTAAGGACATTTATATGCAAATGTCCTAATACATCATTATTAAATACATTTACATGAGAAAAATATTTAAATATTTTTATTAAGTAGCTTTTAGGATGTTTATACTTAATTTTAATATTATTAATCAATTTAAGGACGTTTATAAATGTTCTTAAAAACAAAATTATTTAGAATTAGAATTATGGACATTATTTTAGAATTAAAAAGATAAAAAAAATTAAGGACTTTTATAATGGTCCTTATATAATGAAAATAGAATTAAGGACCATTATATTTCTATTTTTAAAAAAAATGTAGTATTTGTAATTTTTAGGACGTTTAGAAAAAAAAAATTTAATTGAATTGTTTTAGGGACGTTTATAAACTTCTTAGAATAAAACAATCTAATATAAATAAATACAATTCTTTTGGAACATTTGTTTTGATCCCTAAATGTAATTAATAAAATTTAAATTGAATTTGTGATTCTAATATTTGGAGCGAACATATTTTTTAAAATTTTGGACATATTAAATCCTCAAAAAAAAAATGAAACAACGTTGTTTTGTTTAGGTTGAAAAATTGAATCTACTTGAAGATTCACATCACAGACCTCGTCTTCCTTCCAATAAATTAGACCATAGAGCGGTTCCCTCTTCCTTTTCCACAGCTATCTTTTGCTATTCTTTTCAGCATAGAGAGATCAAGATTCCACCTTGTAAGAGTGCATTATCAATGAAACTGTAACCAGTCAAGCGAAGGTAAAGAAAGTCTTGAACTCAATCTATTTTGTTTTTGTTGTGGGTTTCGTTTCTAGTTCTATTTTGGAACATTATTTTCCCTTGGGGAAAAAATTTCCAGACTATACGATCATGATCAGGAGGAGGTGCTTTTAGCAAATAGCTTGATTTTAAGTTAAAGTCCTCTCTGGAATGCTAAACCATGTTATAGGCAGATTTGATAACATAATCAATTACTCTTTTGAGTTAGAAAAATTCTTAGGCATATGCTAATGATTTTGACACTCCATTCTTTTGGAAACTATATATGTCCCGAAAGGTCATGGCTTAAACATGGCTGCCGTATGCTGACTCTCTGAAGAGCCATTGAAGTAAAACCCTTTCAGTCTTCTCCCTCTTTGTGAGTGGACTCTTGAGAAATGGCAGTAGAAAAGAACAAGCTCAAAGAGGAAGCTTGTGTTAATCTTTTCTACAAAATTGTACTCAATTTTGATTATCTTTTCATCCTTAAAGAATCCTATGTAATTTCACTTCCCGTTTCTATTTTTCTTTTGTTTATTCTCGTCTATTTATGTAGATATCTGGGAATCATTAAATCCTGTTGAGTTAATTTAAAGCAGAAGAAGAACAAAAACATAGGGGATGGAAGTGTTCGGGGTCTGAAGGAAGTCAAGGCCCACCTATCAACTTTTGAGCCTTTTCTTTTCGAAGAAGTTAGTGCTCAGATTGTTCAAGGGAAAGATGAGGAAGAGGTTATCTTTTCTGCCAATAATTGCTGCCATTTATCCATTTACAATAGCCCTATTTCGAGTGTAGTAGCTGTTTGCTGATGGGACTACTATGCAGTTTGGAAAGGGTAAAGCAACAGCATATGCGTTGCCTTGGCTGAGCATCGCCAACCTGATAAGATCAGATTAAGCATGAATTTTGGTGGAGAAGTCAAAGGATTTACTACAGATGAGCTCCAATCTAGTCCAAGACTATGAATATGCTTCCTTTGGTCACTGAAGTCCAGAGATATTTCTTCATGATGAAGGTATGCCATGTTATTATTTTCAAATTTTCAAGTATTTAGATCAGCTGCATTTGTTATTCTAGATATCCAATGAGAATTGATTGATTTACAACCTCTAAGGTAAACAAAGTAGCAAATCACCTGTAATTTTTTTTTTTTTTTTGCCATAAATTGGAATTATTCAAAGTAGCTTCAACTGAAAAATGCTCTAAAATCAAGCTATATTATGTTTTTGTTAAGATTTTTTTGTTGAAATGTGGTTCAATGACATATCAACTCTTTTACGTTACAACCTAAAAATTGATAATTTGTATTTTCTATAAGGAATTGAGACCCACTAGAATGCATTCCAAGTAACTATTTTCAGTCAACTTATTCTTGTGTTTCAGTTGACAAGATAACAAAGCAACTGCTAGTGTGGTTATACATATTACATTAGCTTTGTCTTCTTTCACTTCCTCTTTTTATTTATGTATAGCATTATGTTAGACTTTTCTACTCTTGCCGGGAAAAGTTAAGGGCATGAAACATGGACCTAAATTGCCAATTTAAGAAAAGTAAGTTTTATATTTTTTTATTCATTTTGATTTTCATTCTTTTTCATTTTGGATTAAGGGTAGGATGGCTTTAAAAAAATTTGTTAAACAATCTGAATATTCTTGTAAAGTTAACCCAGAAAATAGTTGCACATGGATTTGTAATTGCAAGGCCCAGGTTATAAAGAATTATTCATAAACATGCTACCAATGTCAATACATTTTCATAGAAATTTATTCTCTATATGAATCTATTCTTAACCATTCTTTGTGCTTTCATTCTGGTCCTTTTTGTTCAAGAACTTATTAATAATGAAAGTCACATTTGATGTCTAGAATTGATGATTTCTTAGTGGCATAAAATGAATCTATTTGTCAGTAGTAGATCTATCATTTTGATAAACTATCTGAGAATTTAGGATGTATTCTGCTCCTGAGTTTTTTGGAATTTCTGTCAATTTTAAATTATCATGCATGCCAATTGTTGCCGATGAATCTGTACCACTTGTCTGTCATTTTGAAAATCTTGAAGATGTGATTGATAGCTTAGCTACCAATAACTCTCTTAAATTAAAAAGGATTTTATGAAATTGAAATGGATATGGTAGCAACCAATAGTTTCTTTGATTTTCTATCAAGTCATGGTTGGTTGCCACTTTATTAAAATCTTCTTGAAACTCTATTTGAATGCAGGTTTGCAGCACTGGCAAAATCCCCTCATGTGCTAAGAAATTTAGAAAGTGTTACTCTAAGAGGGATGCAAAGCCATCTAGTTCAAGTGCTTCAAACATAATGGTCTCAAGCATATTCAATTTAGACTTCTTATTCATTTTAAAGTAATATGTTGGACTACTTATTGAGAGTGGTATACTTTTCTTTAGATGTTTCACATTTACTTTTAACATATATAACATTTCGTGATTTAATTAAATATCATTCTATATATTGCTGAAGGTCTTTTTTAATGTAATTTGGGATTGAATTTTTTTGCAATGATCAGGATAATTTGTAAAATTAATTTGAAAATGTCTTAATTAATCATAATATAGGACACTTTAAAAAGTCCTTAATATGTTCACAATTCAGACACAAATAAATGTCCTTAATTCTATTATGTATTAATATTATATTAAAAAAAACATGTAAGGACGTTTAATATGGTCATAAATTCATATATTTGAGGATGTTTATAAATGTCTCAAAAATTATATATATATTTACAAATGTCCTTAAATTTGACAATAAAAGGTTCCTAAATGTTATAATATAGGACATTTATAAATGTCTCAAAATTAAATGACTTCAGTTATTTAGGACATAAATAAAGATCCCTAAATGTGATAATACGTGACATTTATAAATGTCTCAAAATTAAAAACTTCAATCATTTAGGACGTAAACAAAAGTCACTAATAATATTATATAAATCTTGACGTTTATAAAGGTCACAAAAGAGTAATGAACTAAACGTCCTTAAAAAGGGTCTTCTGTGACTCCATTATACTGGACCATTATCATAAAGGTAATTAATTCTATAAACATCCTTATAAGTACCAATTAAGGACGTTTAAAAGTGTCCCTAAAGTCCATTTTTGTTGTAGTGAACCCTAAAATAATTCCTTCATCGAACAGGAATTTACATCATTTATCCAAAGGCAAAACAAATTGTTGAATCAATGTGTTATGTGATTGTTCTTCTTCTTCCTTCCATAAAAATGAAAGTAACAAAAAAAAAAAGAAAGAGTGTTACTCCCATCATAATTGAAAACAAAAGAAAGCAAAACAAGGGCTATTATAAAATTTCAAAAACCTGGGAAAAAAATTGAAGAAAAAGTGATTGAAATTGTTGAGATCAAGATTGGTTTGAATACTTGAAGGTATGAAGATGATTTCTGATTGAAATTTGAGGAGGGATGACCCTTCATTGATGCAAATTGAATTGATATTCTTCGATTGCCATTGCAAAGATTTTCTGTTACAAATTTTCTTGACCTCTAGGTGTTTGTTAAAATACCTATCATTTTTTTTTTTTGATTTCTAAGTAATCCGTCACTTGATTTGTGAAGATTGACCTATTTTCTAAACTCTTTGGTTCTTGTAAGTTGGTTCTTTGTTGACCATCTGAATGAATTGTGTTGATGGCCTGGTATCTTACCATAAGTGACTAACATTGTTCTAATGTGTTAATTAAGAACTTCAAGAAGTGTTTGAGGGGAAGAAAGCAAGAGTTGAGAGATTCTTTGAGTGTGTTAACAGCAGTGATTGTACACGAGAGAAAAGTATGGATACATATATATTTCCAAATTTCTTGTTGGTGAACTTTGAAGGTGAAAATCATGCCTATAACATCATCTCAAGCATCATATTGTGGGGAAAGATTAGAGGCTTCACAACGTTGTTCTTCTATGGAATATGTGCCATATAGAGAAATGGAAAGAAGGACGCCACAAGTGAGTTCATCCAGGAAGATATATGAACATGAATATTATGATGAAGATGAAAACTACGACTATTAAGAGAGGCCAAGAAGTTATGGGAGCAAAGGAGGATATAAAATGTTGGGAGCAACATGAAGACCATTCCAAATTTCCATGCTATGGAAGATCCAAAAGCTTACCTTGCTTGGGAAAGAAAAGTTGAACTTGTGATTACTTGTCATGACTACTTGGAGAAGGAAAAGATGAAACTAGTTGTTGAAAGTCTTAAGGGCTATGTCTTAGCTTGGTGGGATAAATTGGTGAGATATGATAAGAGATGGGATGGAACATCTACTTCTACATGGGAGGAATTGAAAATGATCATGAGGGTTAGATATGCACCAAAACTCTATGACAAAATTGTTACTCAAGGTAACAATAGTGTCTTAGAGTATTATGAGGAGTTAGGGAGTTCCTTAAAGAAAGCTAACATAGTAGAGGATGCAGAAGATGTAAAGAATAGGTTTCTTAATGGTTTGAATGAAGAAATTTGGGAAGAAGGTGAGCCATATTACTATGATTATATTGAGGATAAGGTACACATGGCCAACAAGGTTGAAAAATACTTGAAGAGAAGAAAGTCTACGTATCAGAAATCTTATGGAAGCTCAACACATGGAACTTCTTCAACAACTATGGTGCAAGGTACTTGTCCTAAGGATGAGGAATTCAATCCCTATGAGCAAGAGGTGAAAGCTATGCAAGGTGACTTGAACAAAATACTAGTTCAATAAGTGGATGCCAAGGAACAAGTCAATGAGACACTTCATGAAGGGAATGATCAAAGAACACCCTTATTTCATTCTAGAAGTTTGATTCAAGGGAATCTTTGTAGTATCATTGTTGATAATTGAAGTTGTGTCAACATTGCTAGTGAGTATATGGAGGAAAGGTTGAAGCTACCTTGCATAGAACATCCGAAGCCATATAAGCATTTTAGTGAAGTCAATGTGGATAAGCAAGTGAGGGTCTCATTCTCCATGGGAAAGTATGAAGATGAAATACTTTGTGATGTGACTCCTACTCGAGTAACTCATTTGTTGCTAGGGAGACCTTGGCATGTTGAAAAAGGAGCTACATATGATGATTGCGAACAGAAGTACTCTTTCAAGATGGATGGATGGAAGGAGGATCAACTTGAATTCTTTGACACCACATGAAGCTTCTAAGGATCAAGAACAACTTCTATAAAACATGAGGGCATTCTATGATGAACAAGAGAGAAAAGAGAAAGAAGAGCTTGAGAGAAAAAGAGAGCTTGAGCAACTAGAAAGAGAGAGGAAATATGAGCAAGAAAAAGAAAAAAGAATCATTGAGGTAAAAGAGATTAAGCTTGCAAAATTACATGAGAGCAAATAAAGAGGAAAGGAGAATAACAATGTTTTCACTGAAGGCAAAGAGATTTTTATTCCCATTTCTAACACTAACCAATATTCTTTTAGTGTTCTTGTGCCAAAATTGAAGGACTATTCAAGAGGGAATTTGGCAATGACAAAGTGAGAATGAGTGAGATGCTACAACGGTACACTCTCATATCTACACTTGGTGATAAATTGTTGAAGTTTGAGCATGAAAGAGTGTTATCTTTAGGTAGATATGAATGTGCAAATGTTTATAATGTTCTTAAGCAAGAAACTATTATTAAATGTTTTGAGCATAATGATTCCTTGTTTAAAGAAAGCGTGTATATATTGTACTTCTTCAAATCTTGTTACAACTTTCATGGATTTCAAATTTGTTAAGGAGTCTTATGTGAACCACGGTGAACATGAAAATGCTTGTGGAAATGTGCTTGATGTTTATACACAAATTTTGTGTGGAGAATTCTATAAGCATGTTGAAACTTTTATGGATGAAAATGCTTTGGAAATGTCAATGAATTCCAAATATGACCTTTTGATCATTGAAATTCATGGTAAGAGCATGATAGAGCATTTTTTTGCTTGGAATTATTTGGAATTCTTGTGGAAGCACAGTCTTAGCTCTTACATGAGTAGACTTTCAAAATTTGTCTTGGATGACCTTGTCTTCTTTATTTTTGACATTGCAATTCTTAATTCAAGCTTCTATCTTGTGGTATAATGTGTATAATCTTTGTTGATTCTAAGTTTATCTTGTTTGAGATGTACTTCATTGTGCTTTATTTAAGGAGAATAATTGCTTGTTGGACATCTATGGTGAAGAAGCATCATGTCATGTTGGGAATTAGAATTTGGAGGAAGTTTTGAAACTTCCTGATTTTGATAGAGATATGGTTGCATGGATTGTATATCTAGGGGTGATTCTTAGATTCAAGGTTGATGAGTTTCATGATAGCATGACAAGAGTTGATACTTTATGTGTTCGTGAAGGTGATAAGCATGTTGAATTCCTTAAATTGTTGAATCTTGAGAATCATAAAACGAAATTTGTAAGGTATGATAGTCTTAGAACCTTTGATATCTTGTTTAAAAAGAATGTCTTAGGACTACATATGAAAAAAGGCTTGTGATGAATGGAGGAATCTTGTTAACATTTTGTGAAAAGAAGACTTATGATGATAACTTGTTCTTTGATGAAGTTGAAGATTTTCTTGTGAAAGAGAACTCTATGATTGCTATATGTTTAATCTCTATTAGGCATGTTTGGTATAACTACATGATGACATGGATTGTATTTTGTGCCAACAATAGAGAATTGTTGAGATTTTTGGAACAATTCTTATCTATTAATGAGTACATTGTTGTCCATTTTGATGATAATTTGGATTCTAACATATGTGGGAGTTATCTTCTTGTTAATCTTACACATGTGTTTGATGTTCTTGATGAAAGATTTGTGTACATCATGATAAGGAATTGTTTCTTGAACTTAAAATGTATGAATTCCATGTTTGAAGTTCTTTTATTCAATGCATATTAGGGTCAAAGATCAATGGGAGTTATGATTGAAAGAATTTTATATCTTGGGAGTCTGAAATGGATGGAATTCCATGTTTTCATTATTTTTACTAACCAGGTTATTGTAGATAAAGAGGAATACATATCAATAAAAAAAAGACCACCACCTTTGAAGAAAGGAATGGTAAGGCATTTTAATGTGATGACTTCCATGAAGAGTAACGTTTATCAAGCCTTTGATAGCATTGAGCTATTTGGTAAGTATTGTCTTGATGTTACAATCAATGTTAGTAATTGTTCTTTTCTGAATGTAGGATTTGAAGATTCGAGGACGAATCCTTTCGAAGTGAGAGGGAATAATGGAAATCAATCAGCTTATCATGCACTGATTGGACCTACTTTGATGCCATAAAATTAAGACTATCTTGAAGGAATTATTTATGGAAGTTATGAGATCATTCATGGAAGAAATGAAGATTACAAGGATCAACATTTCAAGTTGGAAGAAGACTTGAAGACATTAGTGTTCAACAAAGAACAAGAACTTGAAAGTGATGCCTTGTTTGAAGACATAGTGTTTGAAGATGGTGCTAATTCAAGGAATAACTTTAATGTCATCATCAAGGTTGATGTTTTTAATGATGTTCAAGAAGTGTTATGTAGCCTAAAACATCATCAAAACATCCTTGGAAAGTCCTTGAAGATACCATGAAAGAAGGAAAACCAGAGGGACAAAAAGGACCAAAAACACGTGTTTTCTTCACCAATGGACAACCTAACCAGAGCTAAAAATAGGTGCAAGAATGTGAAGTATTGAGGCTAATCAGCACCACAACCGGTGCCACAATGCACCGGTCAGTCCCAAAATAGTAGCTGGACAATTTTTCTTCGACTTGGTTTTTCTTGCATTTTTCCTATGTTTTAGGGGTTATTTTGTAGTTTAAACTTCTTCTTGGACCTAATTAGGATTATAATATGCTTGATCCTATAAATATCATCTTTCAATTGTATTCTAAGAAATTATGAATCTTTTAATCAATTACAAACAAGTTTTTTCTCATTGACAGATAAATTTCAGATCGAACTTGATCTATTTGTGAGATCTTAGGCAACTATTTTAGGGTTCTTGAGAGATTACATTTTGCTATCAATTAATTTGGTTGAGGTATTGATGTGTCTTCCAAATCAAGAGGATGGTTAATGAAGAATTTGCTTCATGCGTCATTCTAATTAACCAACACAATCCTTATTTGAAATCCTTGTTAATTTGGTGTGCTTTCGATGAAACTTGCATTCTAAAAACTCCCAGCAGTCATTAAATTGTCTAGCAAGGTTAATTTGGGTAGAGCGGAAAATCCCTAAAAGTCTAACCATTCTTTTGAGGACAAATGAACTAAGGCAATTCATAATTTGACTTGTCCAAAAACATGCAAAAGATCTTCATTTAGAAACTCCAATATATTCAAAACAAGGAAATCAAGTCATTCAAACATTATTTTATATAAATTAAGCTTGGTGGACAAATTTGGAGTAAAATAGAAGCAAATCGAGAGTAATTTCATCGCTAGTCATCCGGTCAAACCTGTTTGACCACGAATTTGTTGTTTTTTAATTTTAGTTTTTTTATTAGTTTTAACCTTTGTTTGATTAAGAGTCTTTTCAAGTTTATTAGTCAGTATTTTATTATTATTCAAGTTTAGTTGTTTATTCTAATTAGGATTCTTAAGAATCTTACCTAGTTATTTTTACACGAGGATTAGGCATCTTGTGTTATTATATATAGGACTATTGTAAGACTAAGTTATTCAATACAATTTGAGACTTATGAGTATTTTCTATCTTCTTTGGCTCTTTGTAGAACTCTTGACTTATCATTCAACAAGTTTCTGTTTTTTGTGGCGTCACCCATTGGACATATTAGTTCACGCTTAAGAAACAGCATCAAGTTAATATCTGTTCAAACATCCAGACTTGTAATCATCTAGGGAGAAATTTTATACTTGTGTTTGGTCTAGCTAATCAAGAGCTAGGTTCACATCACCTAATGCATAAAGCACAAGTTGGTGCATTGAAACGAAAAGAAAATTAAAAGGTTAGGTGTGATTTTCATGTGCTTTCCTTCTTGATAACCTATCATCTCATTGTCTAGAGGAGGGCTCTAATGATCGTAATGGGCCCAAAAACAATAAATGCTTGTTGAGAAGGTTTTTCATGACAGTTTAGTTTTTTGGCCTTGGGTTGCCTCCCTTCGTTTTACAATTGTGTAAGTTATGATGATCTATTCTGAAAAGTGGAGTATAGTCTTATTTCCTTCACACATCAATGGTCACATTTTCTTTCCCTTTCTTTGAAGAAAAGCGACAAACAAACCTCCTTTATGTATCGATAGGAGGGAATCCTATAGAGGGTCTTGAATATATCTTTTGCAATTTCGGACAGAGAATGATCACCAGAAATGTGGTCTCCAAACTCTACCTCTAATTGTTCATACCAACGATCACCTGCCTTGATGTGATTCTTAATTTTTGAAGTTCTTAGGTTCAAGTTATCAAGAAAACACCATGAAAAAAGTTTCAGGAATTCATCAAATGGTTCATTAGGCTAGTTATATTAACCTATAAAGATAATCCTCATCAACCAATCTCTTGATTTGGAAGACTATTCAATACCCCGACCCAAAGTGATTGAAAGCCCCTAGTGTAGTCACCCATGAACCCTAAGAAAAGCCTCTCAAGAACTCACCTTAAGAACAAGTTTGATCTTGTCAAACTTAAGAAAACCGAAACATATGTGTTTGTGTTTTCAAAATTCTGCCCTATAAATGCAAGTATTTATAGTTCTAATTTGAAAGAAGGCCTAATGTTTTAATTATTGGTGTTAAGAAATAAAATATTCCTTTAAAAAGGTCAAATTCCCTAACTAATGGTCAAGTTGGTCGAAATACTCTCCAGCTATTTAGCCCATCATTCATCCATGTTCTTGCATCGATTCCTCTTCATTTACTTGTATTTCTTCAAGCTATCTTGTTGTCTTAGTTCTAATCTTCCTTAGCATCTTCATGCAAGATTTTTTTGCTCAATTGTGGTGCCATTTCATAGCTTTAAGCTTCCATTATCTGCATTAAGATTAAACTTGAAATATAGATCTTTGTAGTTAAGCTTCCTTCCTTCAAGCTTACTTTCTCCTAGCTTGGCATCAACAATAAGTTATTCTTCTTGGACTTCTTTCAATGTCAATGCCATTAAGATCTTCTTAATCTTAGAAACTTCATACTTGTATTTAAAATACAAGTCTTTGTAAGTAAGCTTGATGCTTTGAAATTAATCTTCCATGTCCTTTTCTCTTGATAGCCTCCAAGTTGATTCAATCAAAGTTTACTTGGCTCCTCGATCTCCATCACTTGGTCGTCTCACAAACAAGATATGGAGAACACACAAGATTGAATTGCTACAGTCAATTGTGAGAATATATATATATATATATATTCTCTCTCTCTCTCTCTCTCTCTCTCTCTCTCAGGTTCTTTTGATTTTCTCTACAAAAGAACTATTCCATTCTGTTTCTTCTCAAACACTCTTACCAATAAATAAATAAATAAATAAAATTGAAGCAATAATAATAATAATAATAAATCCTAGAAGACTTCGTGGGTCTTCTAGATAAATAAATTTGCTTGAATTCTAATTTGAATTCAAAACGAGCAGCTCATTAGATGGTATTACTTAAGGGGAAATATCAAGTTTGGGGAGATAAACGTAATTAGCCAAACTTTTTTAGCTAATTTACGAATAGGTATCAAACACAAATTGTAATTAAGATTAAATTTCGTGTTAAATCATAATTTTCTAGGTTTGTTGAATTTGGACAAATTTGATTTTTTTTTTTTTGTCTCTTTGATAAGCAGCCCTCTTTGAGTTCAAATTCAAGAGGATTAGTTTATCTGGAAGACTTCTTATTTATTATTTACTATTTATTATTAAGAAGTCTTCTAGGGTTTTTTTATTATTGCAGCTCCTTTTTTCTGTTTTTCTCTTCGGTTGGAGAGTATGTAAAGAGATAAAAAACCATACACGATTGAATCTAGAAATTCAACAGTGCCAAGTCTTTCATCCTTGTTCGTGTGACTATCCAAGGGAAAACTTTCTTGTGTGTGGATGAAGGTTGTAGTCTGTGATTCCTGCTGGTGATTACAGAACTGACAATTTGCAAATTCCATAATCGAAAAGAAAGGTAATAACTTTACCCTATCTAGGCTCCCTCCGATCTTTACCTAAAAGGAGCTTTGTTTATTAATAAAAAATGTTGATGCAATTTCATTCCTTGTTGCACATGTTCATTCCATGGACAAGATGAGGGGACTTTAATAGATTCTTTGTGATATTTCATTGCCCATTATATTTGTTTGTTTGCTTTATCACATTTATATGCTTAATGTCAATTTTATGGCTAAGCATGGTGCATAATTATAGCCAATTTTGGTTTTGATTAAATATAGCTCGTGTGTGGTGCCTCTCTATCAATTCTGACACAGTTCTCTTCTCACCTAACTTCCCTCGTATGCAACACTAGGTTTCTTTACCATATTATTGTAATATACTATAGTGTATTTTCATAACAACTAGGATTAGGTGTTTATCACTCTTAGATTAGCCTTTTTCAATTCTCTCATTGGCTTGGGAGAATTGAGTAGGATGGGCTATAATAACTATGTCACATTTATCTTTTTTTTTCTTTTTCTTTTTCTTTTTCTTTTTCTTTTCTTGCATGTTATTACTGCTATTATGATGAGATCACGTTAACTAGTAATAATATTCAAGTGGTCACTTATATTAAAATGGTGACATCTTGTATAACTTAATCAAACCCCTCAAATTAAATTCAGTCAAGATTAATGCTTACCAAATAATGTCACTTGTTAACATTTTGATCAATATGAGTAAATTTGCCAAAGCAAATGTACCATATTATCTTAGGGAAATGCGATGGAATAGAAGTGATATCCAAAAAGTCATAAATTGGGTAGAATTAACTAGGCCCCTTCAATTGGATGGGGGTTATCTAGAGGCATTAAGAACAGTAATTGTTCATGTTTATACTAAAAGTTGCATAGAGATGCAATTAGCAATGTGTTGCTTACCTAAATAACTAAATCTCAAGAGCCAAAGTTAACTCGGGGTAAGGTGAAATATGGATCTTTGTCCACTAGAAAGTTAAATATGTAACTTTTGAAATTAATAATGAAGGTTATTAATTTGAAGAAAAATAGAGGGAGTATCATTTAAGGTCAAAATTAAATGATCATTTCATGATACTTATATTTTGCATATTTTATCGTAGATTACCATGACACCTAACACAAACAAAAATTCACTATCATTGCGATATATCCTTGATAAGAACAAATTTAATGGGACAAATTTCTTGGATTGGTACAGGAATGTGAGGATCGTCCTCAAACAGGAAAAGAAGATGTTTGTCCTCTAGGCTCCTATTCCTGAAGAACCTCTCACCATAGCCACTAGGTTGAAAATGATGCTTACAAGAAGCATCAAGATGATGCTATTGATGTCGGTTACCTTATGCTTACATCCATGAACTATGAGCTTCAAAAGCAGCATGAGGAAATGGATGCATATGATATGATAGAGCACCTAAAAGAGCATTATGAAGAACAAGCCAGGCAAGAGAGGTTTGATGTATCCAAGGGTTTATTTCAATACAGAATGGTAGAAGGTTCTCATGTTGGTTCTCTAATGGTGATTCGACTCCAAAGATACCTTGTGGACCTATTACAAGATCAAGAGCTTCAAAGTTGAGACAAGCATTGGTGTCATTTGTACAAAGAAGGGAAGATATGATCGACTTTGATGCTATCTTTGAGAAGATCTTACTTAATGATGAATTGGAATCAAATATATGTGTGAATGTGATCAAGGTTCAAGACTTCTGTGAAGATAAAGATGCATTATCAAATTCTCAAAAGGTTCTTGGAAGATCCCTTGAAAAAGCATTAAAAATCACTTCAAACTGTGGAAATGAAAAAGAGGCAAGATGGTGCTTAAGTCTCGCTCCATTCAAGCTTTGTCTGGCTCCTGATGAAGGTGGCAACCATTTTTCATTCATTCCAAAAGTAGTTCGGCACCTTGTCCAATGCTACATCTGCATCGGATGCTCTATTGACTAGTTTGAGTTGTTTTGTGTTTTTAAGTGTTTTCTTGGTCAATTTGGTTTATAATTAATAGCTTTTATGTATTTTACATCTTAATTATGAATTATCTCAGTTTTATCAACCTTTTGACTCTAAATACCTCCTTATTATGTATTTCAAACACATTACATCTTTGATAAAAAATGACTTGCTCTTTTGAGAATTCAATTTGAAAGTTCAACATGATCTATTTTGAGGGTTTTATTCTTAGAATGCTTCTAGAGTTCTTGGGCAAATCTTAAGGGCTTTTCTACACTTTGATTAGGGTGTTATCTGTCTACCAAATCAAAGTCATTGGTCGATGTTGGAAGATTACATAGGCAAATTAAACAACTATGATCTTTGATGATGTCTTGGTTAAGTTTTCAACTGATACGTTTATGTTTGATGAAGAAGGTTTCTTTTCATGATCACATCATATAATTATTATCAGAGCCTAGGATATTTTCAATTAGATTGGACTATCTTAATTGCTTTCTTTGTGTTATGTTAAGATTATATTTGTTTCTTTGAAGATATATGATCTTATGTTTGTGATTTGTGTTTATTCTATGAAATTTATCCTACTTCTTATCTTGTGATCAACTGTGTTTGTGTGGATCAAGCATAAGGCCAAAAACAAAGGTTGATTCAATTTGTTAAGTGTTTCTTCATCTCTTCTATATCTACAAAAGAAAAATACAAAAAAAAAAAAAGAAAGATCAAAGGAAGAAAATAAAAGCAAGAAAAATAGAGCAATGAAAATTCTAAAAACAAAGTGAAAAAAAAAGTGTTGAGTATTAAAGAATTGACGTATGATCTATTTTGTACTTGATTAATTGTTGAATTGAGATGGAATTTTTGATGATTTGAAAATGATTTTGCCTCTTTTTTATGCCAAATTGAGATCAAAGGGCTTGATTACATAACTTGATATTGCAGAGAATTTGATCACAACTCCTTGACTTCAAAGTGTTAGATAAAAAAAACCTTTTATCTATTTTTTACTTTAAGTGCTTAAGTCACTGCTCATTGACCTAAATCTTTGAAACTCTTATCTCTTTGGTTCTAGTTGTTGACAATTATTGACTACTTGACTGATATTTTGTGGATTGTCTTGGCTAAGTTGTTGGTAATTGTTCACTATAGTGGTTCAAGAACTTAAATAAGCATTAAGAAAGGTAAAAGGAAAAAGGAAGTGAGTTCATTAGAGCAAGTAAAAGCTTTGAAATAGTGTAAACATGAGGATAAAGTGAGGATACCTATTGTCCCAAATTTCTTTTTGTTGATCTTCATCTCATGCTCCAAATATGGGAGAAGAAAATCATGGAATGGCTTACCTCGTTGAAAAGGTGGAGTCTCTCATAGGTGAAATGAAGAGGGATCTTTCCTATAACATGGTTGATATGAGAAGAGAGCTTAGCTCAAGGATTGATAGAGTGGAAGAAAGAGTAAACTCTTTTGAGACTCTTTGAGGTGATTTTCGAAATTGTATTGATATTTCGTGGCAAACAAGATCAAATTTCACACCAATTTCACATGATTCAATTAAGGTTTGGATTTGGTTAATTAGAATGACCTATGAAGCAAATTCAGCATCAACCATCCTCTTGATTTAGTAGACACATCAATACCTCAACCAAAGTAATTGATAGCCCCTTGCAATCACTGCAAGAACCCTAGAAGAGCTACTTGAATTCTCACACAAAGATCAAAGATGATCTGGAAATTCTCTCGAAAAGAAGGTGTTTGTATTTGATTTAAAAAATATTGGTTGTTTCTATTACAAGATAAGGAGTATTTATAATGTTTTGGTTAGCCAAAACCCTAATTCATACATCCCATGAGGTTAATGACATATTACGACACTTAACTTGCAATAAAAGTCAAAGAAAATATAAAGAAAACCAAAATAATTGCAGTTGGAAAGAGAGTGGTCCGGCATTGGATAAAGTGTGTTTGGAGCAGGATAGAGCAGGCTGGCACAGGATGAGCAACCAGATGGCACTCCGGGATGCTTCTAGAACTTGTTGAAATGTGCACCAAGGTGGTCGGGCACCGGACTAGGCTTGCTTGGCACCAGACAAAGTTGTTTCTCACCTTTATTACTCCAAGTTTACTCCATTCTTTCATGCCTTCTTGCATCCCTTCATTTCCTTCCTTCAAGACATGATCAATGCATGAAATCAAGTCCTTTGAGCCTTCAAATGTTGTGACTCTTCTATAGCTTCAAGCTTCCAAAATCATCATCAAGTTTAAGCTTGAAATATAGATCTTTGTACTTAAGTTTCCACACTTCATCTTACTTTCTCCAAGTTTGGCCTCAATAATAAGTTGTTCTTCTTGGATTTGTTTCAATGTAAATGCCATGAAGATCTTCTTAATTTTAGAAATTTCATACTTGTATTTAAAAAACAAGTCTTTATAAATAAGCTTGATGACTTGAAATACACTTTCCATGTCCTTGTCTTTTGATAGTCTCCAAGTTGATTCAATCAAAGTTTGCTTGGCTCCTTGGTTCCTATCACTCCTCAACTAAATAAAAATCAATTACCACAATGGGGATAAGGGAGAGGTGGTCAAATGCCAAGAGTTCAACCTAGAGGAAGAGTGATCAGAGAACAATTGGATGAGGTTGCTCAAGAAGATGAATAGGAACAGTATGAAGAAGAACCAAGGGAGCAAAGGGACAAAAATGTGAGCTTGGGATCAATCAAGTTGACAATACCACAATTCGAAGGAGACTATGATTCAAAATCCTACAGTGCTTGGGAAAGCAAAGTTGAACATGCTTTTGCTTGCTATAAATATCTAGAGACAAAGAAGGTAAAGCTTGTATAGTGGAGTTCACGGGTTATGCTTTAACTTGGTGGGATCAATTGATGATTTCCAAGAGAAGAGCTAATACACCTATTACTTCTTGGAATGAACTTACGGCTGTCATGAGGACAAGATTTGTTCCAGCTTTTATTTCATAGGGAACTCAACTAAAACCTTCAAACATTGTCTCAAGGAACCAAAAGTGTTGATGAGTACTATACAGAAATAAAGGTGTCCACGATGAGAATCAACATTGTGGAAGATGAAGAGGCTACCAGGGCTAGATTTATTGTGGAAGATGAAGAGGCTACCATGGCTAGATTTCTAGCTACTCAATTAAGGAAACGAAGATTCGATGACTAAGATGGAATCCTAGGATACACTCCAACATTGATTGAAGATAACTATATGAAAGACATCACTCATGGAAGATCTAAGGTTTGCAAATTTCAATAATTCAAGTTTGAAAAAGAATGAAGCCATTTGAAGTGCAGCAAACTTGAAGTTGAAACCATGTTTAAAAAACCCTAAAGCTTGGTGAATATCATGGGATTCAAAGGCTAAGAAAAATATATCAACTTTTGAAGCCATCTTTGAAAGACCAAGACATCATAAAGATTATGGCAATAAAGAGGGATGAATGTCTCATCTTTTAGGAGCTTAAAAGTCTTCAAATTCTTACCCAAAACATGCCATGAAAGAGTAAGAATGAAGGCAACAAGTTGGCTGGAAAACAAGAGATCAAGGTGAAGAAAGATACAAAGAAATACCACTTATCTAGCTCTTGCCAAAGCTAATTGGGCTCCAACCTGAACACCCCAAGTAACCACTGTTCTTCCAAGGCATTCTCGTACTCCAGCTATCCATATCAGACACCAGCTTCTTTGATCTAGCACTGCATGCCACCACTCCCGTTGTAAATTTTTTTTTTCCTTGTTTCCTTCCATAGATTTCAGCTTGTAATTTTGTAGTTGCTTGAAGACTTTTGTGCAATTAATGTCCAGTATTTTAGTTAGGGCTTCTTGTATTCCAAATAACATTTACACCAAGAAATCAAATTGAATGTGAAGAACGTTTCTTCTCTGCACCTTGAGTGCCAGAAATCAAGACTTGGTCTTGAATGTGAGATTCTTTCAAAAACTCTTGTACTGTTCTTGTAGAATTACACTAGGTCTATCAATCTCTTGGATTGGGGTATTGATTATTCTTCCAAATCAAGAGAATGGTTGATGAGAGTTCCATCTCATTGGTCATTCTAACTAATCCAAACAAACCCTAGGTGAAATCATGTTTTTCATTGCTATTTCGACCTACTTGCCAAAAAGAGTTTAGAAGAATCTCATCATAAAGTGGTATCAGAGCTTTTGGTTCTTCACTTAAATTTGGAGTATCTTTATTTGAATTCTTGTTTGTGCAAAGATCATAACTTTCTTCTTTGAAATCTTTTGATCATATGTGTGTTTGTTTTTGTTCTTTTAAATGTACCTTACCATCTTTTTTGTGATCAGTTGTTTGGGGGAACAAAGCCTAAGGCCAAAAACAAAGGCTAGTTTTGTGTGTTAAGTGTTGTTCTTCTATCCATCTATCTTTTTGCAAAGGAAAAAAAAATATAGAGACAAAAGGAATCTGTGACAAAAAAAAAAGTGACAAAAATTGTGTTTGGAATTCTTTTGCTTATTGATCAATACTGGATTGAGAAATATTATAGTTTCATTTGACTGTTATTGTGGAAATTTGAAAACCAAAAAGGCTTGAAAAAATTGATTGACATTGCAAGAAAAACTTGATCACATTTCTTAACCTCTAGGTGTTTGATAAAATGTTGTATTCCTATTTGTTCTATCACTTGCATTGAATTGAGTGACCTATCGTAAACTCTTTGGCTCATATTTGTGGAGTCTTATTGATCATTTGTTTGAATTTGTAAGAAATACTTGGTATAATTGACTAAGTGATTTGCACTTGCATTTGGTGAATCCTATAAGAACTTGAAGAAGAGTTTAAGAGGTAAAAGGCAAGAGTGGTGAGCTTAATTGAGTGTGTAAAAGCCTTGATTGAGTGACATACACAAGTACAAGTGAGGTTTATACGTATTGCCATTGTTTTGTGAGATTGAAAAGTGGGACTTCATGATGGAAATAGATCAAGGTTTTATGGCAACTATCATTGAGAAAATGAATCGAATAGAGCAAGACTTGACAAGAGCAATGAAAGTGGATTTCTCAAATGACATGACAAACTTATTCCTTACAAGATAAATCATTTTTGAGAAGCTAAATAGCTTGATGATTGATCAAGGGAGAGAGGTGAACTTTGTAAGCCAATATGTGGTGAATAGAATGGAGCTTAAGTGTGAGGCCCATTCGAACAACTGTAAACTATAAAAGTTGACTGGGGGGTGAAGAGGCTATAGTTGAGAAACAAGTGATGTGGTGTATATGCAAGCAACTCATTTGTTCCTAGGGCAATCTTAGCAAATTTAAAGAGAAGCTACATATGATAAACTTCATAACAAGTGCACCTTCAAGAAGGAAGGGAAAAGAGTAAATTTGAAATCATTGACACCACAAAGAGTCCATGAAGATCAATTGATGATAAAGAAAATCATGGAAGAATTTTATGCAAAGAAGCAAGAGTTCTCAAGTAAGGAAGAAAGAAAAGATCATGAACGAAGTGAGAAAGAAGAGGAAATGAAGGATGAAGAAGTGAGGCCAATTACAAAAAAAAAAAAAATTTGAGGGGCAAGCCAATGAATGTGAAAATGAGAGAAAGCGTGACAGAGAAAATGAGTTTCAAAATGAGAAAGAAAAGGAAATTAAGATGCAAGATGATGAGCTTGAAAAGAAAAGACAGTGAAGAAGAACATGAGAGCTCCAATGAAAAGAACCATGAGAGGAAAAATGAGAATGAGAAGGAAAGAAAATATGAGAGGGAGAAGAAAAGGAAAAGTGTGAAAATGAGATAAAAGGAAAGAGAGGGCAAGACGAGAGTTTTGAAGAGACTATCATTCCTAACCCAAGCTATTCCTTTTCTTGTGACATCGTGCCTAATTTTTAGAACATTGAAGAATCATTCAAGACTAAATTTGGCAATGTTGAAGTGAGAGTAAGTCAAATGCTACAATGGTACACTCTCATATCTACTCATGGTGGACAATTGTTGAAATTTGGTCATGAAACATTATTTCTTTGTCTAAATTTCATTGTGGATATGCACATCATGTTTACAAGCCATGATTGAATTTCTTAATCATAATGATTCCTTGGATATAGAAAGCATGTCTGGAACTTCTTTGAGTATTGTTGCAAGTTTCATGGACTTTATGTTTGTCAAGGAATATTATGTGAACCAAAGTAATTTTGACAATGCTTGTGGAAGTTGTGATCAACTTGCTCTTGTTGAAAATCCTATGCATGATGATTTCTTGGCTTGTGGGTCTAAAATGTATTATTGTAAGTGTCCTTTGAATGAAATATTATGTCTCGAGCTTGCTAGAAAATCTTGTGTGAAAGAACATGCTTATGTTTTTTGTGCTTAATGATTCAAAACAAGTTGAACATGTTAAATTCTATGATCATATGAAACCATTGCATGGGAAGAATGTCCTTTTTAGTGCCTATGAATTTTACATACAACTTGTTAACCATTGAAATTTTTGAAAGTTACTTGGAGATACATTCTTGTGCTTGAGAGTACTTGGATTTCTTGTCGGAGCACATCTCTGAAACATCCATGAGTGGAATATCCAAGTTTGTTTTGTACCATCAAGTACTTTGGATTTTTAATATCATGGTCCTTGATAACAAATTGTACTTTTGTATTTTTGTGCTTCAAGTTTAAAAACAAGTTTATTATATTGAATTCTATGAGCATGATGACTTTTTGTGTAATGAAATGATTTGATAATGCCTCGGAATTTCATATATGATTTGTTGACCATAGAACTCCATGGTAAGAGTGAGATGATACCTTCCTATGCTTCAATTATTTTCATTTACGTCGGGAAAATTGTCATTCTGATCCACATGAGTGGAGATTCTAAGTGTGTCTTAGATGATAGAGTTTTGTGGATCTTTAATATTATGTCTCTTGATAGACATACATATCTTGGCTGTCTAAGGTGCATGATCATTGTTGAAATGTACTTTGTGATGATTCATTTAAGGAAGAGGTACATACCTCTTGAAAATAAATATTTGTTGAAGATTTTTGGTGAAGCATGTCACGTTGGGAAAATGAATTTTAGGTAAGTTTTAAAACTTCATGATTTTGATAACAACATGAGTACCTGGATTAAATATCCTTCAATGAATCTTGCAAGGCATCATGAAGTTTATCACGAGGGCTCGAGCATCTAAGATGAAGAATGCTCTAATCACATACCTCCAACGGAACAAAGACCAACAAGTTTGAAGATGAATATGGAATCCAAAGGCTATGGAATGTTGTAACTTTTGAAGGTTGAAATGGCTAGAATTCTTGCCAAAACTATGACTATGAATATAGGAATGAAAGGACACAATAATGGAAGTGAAGATGATCTCAAGGAGTTAGAGAAAAGATGGATTAACTTGTAGCTGTCTGGCGTCGGATCACACCAGGTTGACCATGGATGGAAATCCAGAATGGGTCCGGTGACCCCTCTAGTGCTATGCTCAGCTCCAGGTAACCCATTTTAGGGGCCTGACTGATCCCAGCTGGCGCCGGATGACATTAACTTCAACATAGAACTTTTGTTTCTTCCATTCTTCCTTCGTAATCCTTGCGTAGTTTAAACTTTTTTGCTTAGAAGGGGCTAATCAAAGACTCTATAAATAGCCACTCTTTTGTATGTAATTCATTATTCAAGAAATCAAAAGAGAGAAACCTACTCATTTTATCATTTTGTGATAGAAATTCCATTTGCGAGATTCTTACAAAACACTTCCAGAGTTCATGTAGATTAGTCTTCCAAATCAAGAGAATGGTTGATGAGAGTTGTCTCTCAGAGGTCATTCTAACTAATCCAAACAAACCCTTGGTGACATCCTGTCTTTAGGTGTGCATTGACCTACTCACCAAAAAGAGTCAGGAAATATCACATCATAAATTGGTATCACAGCTTTGGGTTCTTCATCTAGGTTTGACTAACTTTTGTTGCTTTGTTGTTTGTTTGTGCGTGATCATAATTTTCTTCTTCTGTTGTTTATTTGTTCGTTTTAAATCTATCCTACTATTTTCTTGTGATCAATTGTTGTGGGAATTGAGCTTGAGGTCAAAAACAAGGGCTAAATTCTATGTGTTGATTGTTGTGCTACTGTTCATCTTCTTCTTTGAAAGTTGTCTGGTGTCTCTGCAGCTTCTAACAAAAAAAACATTCGTTTGTGACCAAAAAAAAAAAAAAAGAAAGAAGAAGGAATTGCTGGTTTGACTTGAGAATCTTGGGGAATGTTATTCAATTACTTGAATCGAAGATTGATTGGCGAACATATTGGTTGCCATTGTTGGACAATTTGAGACAAAAGAGTTGACAACCCATTTGAAATTGCAAAAAGGGAATTGAAAACATTTCTTAACCTCTAGGAATTTGATAAAGTTCCTTATTGTTCATATCTTTTGTCCCTATTGTGCTATCACTTGTCTTGAGTAGTTTAGCCTATCTTAAACTCTTTGGTTCTTATTTGTGGATTCTTGTTAATCATTTGCATGAATTTGTTTCATTATTTAGTATATTTGACTAAGGGAGTTGCATTTGCATTAATGAATCCCATAAGAACTTAGTAAAGAGTTTAAGTGGTAAACGGCAAGAGTGGTGAGTCTCCTTTGAATAATAAAAGCCATTGAAGAGTGAAACACGAGAGAAAGAGAGTGGGTTACCATAATCAATTTCTGTGTTGTGAGATTTTGGATTGTAGGGACCATAATGAACAAGGAAGCTTCACCTTCTTTACTTGCTTCCCAAGTGGGAGATGATCAAGGAAGACATGCCTACCTTTTGGAGAGAATAGAGAGAATGACCTAGGATATTTCAAGAGAAATGGCAAGGGAAATATTGAAGGAACTTACCAGCAACATAAATGACATGAGAAGGGACTTTAACTTTGGGGATTACAATGATGAGCTAGAAGATGAGAGCACGAGAAGGCCAGGGGGAGACCATGACATTGATAAAAATCTCGGAAGCATCAAATTGATGATGCCACCTTTCTACGGAGGTGACGATCCTAATGCCTACATAGATTAGGAAAGGAGAGTTGACTCCATCTATGAATGCCACCAATTCTCTGAGGAGAAGAAGCTTAAGCTAGCTAGAGTAGGATTCATGGACTATGCCGCTGGTTTCTGGGATCACTTGGTGATAGCGAGAAGAAGGCAAGAAGCATGACGGATTGAGACTTGGAAAGATATGACGAGACAATTGAAGAAGAAGTTTGTGCCAAAATATTTCCTAAGAGACCTTCATCTCAAGTTACAAACTCTCAAGCAAGGGACAAAAAGTGTGGATACCTAATAAAATTAGACAGAAATCGCCATGATTAGAAGAAACCTTGTGGGAGAGGAACCCGAAGCTACCATGGCACAATTCTTGCGTGGCCTAAACAAGTGATGTGATCCTAGGAACGATCCAAACTTTGAATGAAGATAGTTTGATGCCATTAATGGAAATTCATTCTAGAGATGACATTCAAGGAAGATTAAAGGCTTGCAAGCTCAATTATTCAAGTTTGAGGAAGAAAGAAAGACGACATTGTGCATCAAACTTGAACTTGGAAAACCATGCATGAGAAATCCTAAAACTTCATGAAGAATGTGGCAACAAAAAAGGGTTGAATGCCACTTTTTTGGGAGCTAAAAAGGACCGTCAATTAATACCAAAATATGCCATGAAGGCATGGAAAAGAAAGAACCAAGAAGGCATGAAGGGATGGCCAGAAAATGGAAGAGAAAGGCAAAGAAATCTAGGTAGTTCAGTGTCTGATCAAGCCTGCCCGGCGTCTTATCAAAACCCTCCAAGAAACTGAAGGTAGTAGCATTCTAGTGCTCGTTTAGTTAGTGTCCGGTGCCAAATACCTAAAGTCCAGTGTGGGTGGCCACCGCGCCCCCCAAATCCCAACGGCGACTTTTGTTTGTTGTTCCATGTCTTTGCATATATTTTCCTTGTAGTTTAAGGTCTTATTTGCAATTATTTTCCAGATTTGTTTAGTTATGTTTTTGGCTTATAAATAAGCCTTTTTCTTGTAAAAAACATAACAACTTTCCAGATGAAGGTGCCTTGAGTAAGAACTTGTAGTTTGTGATGAAGGTCTCTTTAGTAATCTTTAGGCACAAATCTCTTCCTTAGTTGCATTTCATGTCTTCCCATGTCTCTATGGGTGGAGCATCTTGCCTTCTCCTTGTAATTACCAAATGATCAGACCATACAATGGCATAATCTATGAACCCAACAATGGCCAACTTAAGTTTCTTTTCTTCAAAAAAATCTAGGACATTCTAGCAAGAAATTTCAATAAAAGGGAAGAAGAAAAAGAAGAACTTTGACGAAAGTAGAAGATCTCTGGAAGTACCGCACAGTAAAATATAAGAAGAAAAAAAGAAGGTGATTTCATAAAAGAGGGAAATCCAAAGGTTAAACCTTTTCGAATCCCAAAGATTTTTTTGCGGCATTTGAGTTTCAAAATTAAGTTTCCAAGAGAAGCCACTGTCTCCTCTTGGTTGCCAAAATTAGTAATTAATGCAGCTATCAAATCAAAGAAGCTAAATGACACAGTTTAGACAGTTGAGCTTCTAGCGACCTTTAATATGCTCTGAACGAAAAGGTACAATAACTAAGTCAAATAGATTTTTGACTTCCAAAATGTTTAACACTTTCAGGTCGCCAGGCTCAAGGGGGTAATGATGGGTAGAATAGGTACAATCCAAATGACCTAACCCAATTACACATAAACATAAATTATGGAGTAAAGATCCAACCCAGTCTATGCTATGATCCAGACCTAAGGATGTCTATAAACATACACTCATAAAACCTCACAAAGGTCCTTACGCATGACCATGACCTCTTACTTTCTTAGTAAGCCTCACGATCTACAAATTCAGAGATTTATGGCAAAGATATAGGTCTCCAAAGACATCTTCGAAGGTCTTGGGCTATCATCAAGGTGTCCAGAAAGCTCCCCAAAGACCTCTAGAGACCATGAAATGCTTTCCTAAATAATCACCTAGACTTGTTAAGGGAACATAACACACGCCAACAGGGAAACTCCCAAAAGGAGAACATGATCAAAGATTGACTAGATGCACTTTCTTTCAGTCATGTCAGATCACACCAAATCACACTGGATATAATTGGTTTCCATCAGGATACAACTAATGAATTGAAGGGAATTGATTGATTTCCATCTAAATAAGAGATGATGATCACGGATCAACAGGTAAGGAGAATACATACAATTTATTAGTGTATACTCTCCATCTTACTCAACTCTTTCTAGTGACTAAATTGATCATCGGAGTGTACCCCAAGGTGACAACCCACTCCAGTGATTGCATTTTCCCTCTCAGGTTATTCTTACATGCGTCAAGGCAGCGGGGGGTGGACCAATTTATCCCCATCACAATTTTTTTGAAAAATTGAGAGAAGAAGAATATTTTGTCATTTAAAATATTATATTAGATATAAGAGAATATTATATATATTATGGAGGGAAAGTGAAAAAAACAAAATTGGAAGTAGATGGAAAGTGATTTAAAATAGTTTTTTTTCATTTTTTATAAAAAAAGTATCTAATTAAAAAATAGTTTTCAAAAACTGTGAAAGTTAGGGTTCAAACCTGTATCTACACAATGTTTTCCGAAGATTATAACCACTACACCAGCTTAAACTTTCGTTAATATGATGTTATTCATATAAATATATTCACATATAAAGACAAACATATGAGATGGCCTTAGGACAGTCACATATAAAAACAAGTATACAGAGGTCTTTTGACGATCGTATGTAAAAAAACACATATAAAATGCCTTCCAAGTCACCGTATATAAAAAAAAATTACAAGCTGGAATATTATGCCATGGGCTGCTGTATATACCTTTGATTATATACGATTGCCCATATACTATCATATAAAATGCATTTTTCCCTATGGCGGTCGCATTGCAGCGGCTACAGAGAACATGGAAGAACCATTTCTTTCTTTTCTACAAAATTTATGTAAAAATGTAAGAATGTTTTAATAATAAATAATAAAACAACATTGAAAAGGAAAAGAGTGTGAAAGACTCATCATTTTTAGA